>CAIGRS010152501.1:0-11918 GCA_903798395.1 Fraxinus floribunda | reverse complement strand
CAATTTTCAAAATTTATTTTTAATCGCATATTTTACGCAACTTATAACTCTATCAATTTTTCGATTAGGCGTTATATTAACTTTTATTAAAATTTACTAATGATATGTTTGGATCATATTATTTTGAGAGAATATATTCTAAAATAATAGATTAATTGAGAATGTGTGATTGAAAAAGAAAGAAAAATTATTGATATGATAGAAAATATTATTTTATTGAAGAATGTCTGGTTAAAAATGAGTAGAAAAATAAAAATAAAAATTTTATTGTGTACCAAACATGTGCTAAATGTGTAATTTTAATCCAAACCAAATAGGGGCTTAATCTATATTTGGCTTAGCTAAAAAATTAATAATAATCTAAATTAAAGTAAATAATTAATTTTAATAGACCCTGCGATTTTATCAATTTTTCAATTAGTTATTTCATCAAATTTTAAGAAAATTTAATAAAAATCTTATTTTTAACTAAACCTAAAATGACATTAGCTTATGATTGGCTCATAATTATAAATTGTTGTTAAACGTTCAATTTATTCTTTATCACGAATTTGGAGAGATTTACAAGTATTAGTTATTTATTACTCATTCTATTTATATATTGGGTGTTTGGTGTAGATTAAAATCAGATTTTAAGTGAATTGTGATAGAAGTTTTTGAAATGTGTGGTTGAAAAGATGTGGAACCCATGAAAGAAGTGGTTGTTATTAATTGTTTTGACTTTAACTTAAATTAAAATCAAATTAAAATTTAATCCGAACAGCCCAATAATCTATAGTCGTTTATAAACGCTAATGCTTTCCAAACATAATTTTAGATAGTTTAGTATATCTACATATTTCTAACTAATTCGTTGTTATTTCCATTGTTATAAATATTTATACTTAAAATTTAAATTAAAACAGATGAACAAAATATCTAATATAATTACTCATTTGCGTGGGGTCCACAATGTCATTGATGTTTGAACTGGACAACTAATCACACCATTAACCACTAAACTTCTCCAATATTTCCCCACTTTTTTATTTTTATATTATTTATTATTCGCCGAGTGCAAGAGTGCGATAGCAACTCGAGGTGGACAGTCCAAACCCAATCAAATCAAACCAGTATCAAACGATTTTGTTCGACTCTACAAAAAAATTAATAATTTTGGCTCTTCGAACAGATAACCATTTGATTTTAGTTTTAGTTCCAGAAAATATAATTTTTGATTTTATTTTTTTAATATATTAATTAATCAAGACCTTATTTTTGTATTCATATGAGACAACCTATTAATTGGAAATCATCACTATTCGGTTATGGGTCATTGGTTTTAACCAATTAATTGTGTACACTCTAATTTTGCATTCATTTGAATCATTTATCTTTAATTCATTTTCAATTTACACAACATTACGATACGTCGGTACGCATTTCATCACGTCAATGGAGGGGACTCTTCAAGATTGAAAAACAAAATTAGTCGATCACTGAAAAATCTTTAAACTATTTTTTCACCTCAATTGTTTGATGAATTATTTATATTCTTCATAAATAGAAGAAAATCCAATCGACATTAATAGATAATTAAATGGTTGATAGTTGTATTCAAAACTGTTTCAATTAATTTAGTGAATCATTTTTAGTACTTATTACACAATCTTTTGTATGAGAATGAAAATAGATATTTTATTTGTTAGTTTGGACTTTTGTGATTATGATATGATGATTGATAATTTGAACTTATTGAATATTTAATGTTTACATTTTTTTTTTAATTTAAGTATACATATTACTAACTCATGAATATGGTATAAGTGTGAAATTTTAAAAAGTAAAACTAGAACAAATCTAGAACCGAATTGTTCATTTCCGAATTGGTTCCACGTCTTAAAAAAAAAAAAATCATTGGTCTATATATCGGTTCGTTTCGATTATCTTACAACAAGAACCGAATAAAACCATGTAAATCCCGACAATTAGCTAACCTCGTCAACCTCGCAATCCCCCCTTGCTATATTGGGAGGGGATTGTGCATAGCTTTCCATAATATTTAAATGACGTTCCCCTTTATGAAAGTGTTCGTAAAGGCAAAATTAATTCGTCATGATTCATTTGTAACATTTATTAATATCGCTTTGCCCGCTAAGCAAGAGGGAGAATGAGTCACAAATTTTGTCTTGGTAGGAATTGTATCGCCAAATGTTCGGGAGTTCTTCTATTCAATCATTTACCACGGGGTTTCTGCAAGATTTTTGTTTTATCAACTTATTTCATATCATGGTTCAGACACTTTGAAAGGAACGGGTGGGTCTTACGCCTAAATCAAATGGTGACTAGATTCATTTAGAGATCTAAACTCTTATCCTAAGGCATCAAATTAAACCTTTTGGGGTTTAGTTGATAGTTGTTTCACATTCACTTCAATATATCACGATTTATTAGTTGACTCATTATTCATAGTTTAAACATCATTAAATGATTAAGCCCCGTTTGATGGCCATTATTTTGCGAAAATGGAGTTTTGAATAGTGATTTGTTGGATTGTGATTTTTTGAAGAATGTATGATTATAAGTAGAGAAAAGTTTTGAATTTACGTGCAAAATATTTTATTATATAAATGTGTGGATGAAAAAAAATAATGTTATATATCATAGTGGTGCTAAAACACCGGTTCAGGTGACGTGATGTGATAAAACTGAATGAAAAGTACAATTAAGTGAGTCATTTAATTGTATTTCTCATTTGAATACCAATGATACTAAACCCCCGTTTGGTGCATATTATTTTCAAAAGAATTCATTTTTTTTGTTGATGTGATGGGAAATATGTGATTGAAAAAGAAGGAAAATTTATTGATGTGATGGAAAATATTATTTTATTGGAGAATGTGTGGTTGAAAATGAGTAGAAGAATGAGAATGAAAANTTTTTTTGTTGATGTGATGGGAAATATGTGATTGAAAAAGAAGGAAAATTTATTGATGTGATGGAAAATATTATTTTATTGGAGAATGTGTGGTTGAAAATGAGTAGAAGAATGAGAATGAAAAAAAGAATGTGGCCCAAACAGGGACTAAATGACATTACTTTGATAAGACTGAGTATTTGAATTAAAGAATTTTGAAATTGTCAACCAGGAGCTAAATATGTTACTAAGAGCATCTCCAAAAGGCTCTCTGTTTTTAAAGAGTATATTCTATCATTTGGAGAGTATCTATAAATTTAAAAAGTTAAAATTTTAAAGTACTCCAATAAACTCTTTTTATTTCAAACTTAATTTTACTACTCCCAACAAATATTTATTATTTTTTTATCTTTTATTTTAACTAGTTTTTCTTTATAGTATCATTTTATTGATTTCATACATTGAAAATTAAAACTTTTTCAATGCATTTAATTATGGAGAGTAGGTTTGAAGAGCCAAACGCACTCTCTAAATTAAAATGTTAATTTAAAGAGTCTCTTAGAGCATGCTTTTAAATGTTGACTATTTAAAATATAGAGCATCTCATATTTGAAGAATATCTTGGAGATACTCTAATAGAATAATAACCGTGAGCTCAAACTCAAATTATAAACTAAGGTTCTATTCAGTACGAATTTAAATCAAATTTTAATCTAAGTTAAAGTCAAACAATTAATATTAATCACATCTTTCATGAATCCCACAACTTTTTAACTACACATTCAAAAATTTCTATCACAATTTACTAAAAATCTAATTTTAATCTACACCAAACACTCGTTAAATGAAATTATTAATATAAACAGACATTTCTTTAACAAATGAATAAGCAACGATCTTTCGAGATCACACGCGTACTTTGAGTTATGAAGGTTTTTATTGAACAACTCTAAAGTCGTGTTATCTAACTTTAAAAATCATCAATTTTTTGAAATGATCATATTTTGATGACTGTACACCGTCGTAAATTTCTATCAATCTACTTATATTGAAGAAAAGATTTTTCAAATTATGCCTTGTTTGAGCCACATTATCTTTCTTATTCTCATTCTTATTCTTCTACTAATTTTCAACAATACATTTTTCAACAAAATAATATTCAGGCGACCTTCCAATAGGGGCGCCACATGGCCCCCCGTCATTTGGCCGATCACCAACCCGGGCCAAATATCTTTTTCCTAATTTATTTTAGAAGGTGCAATCAACTGTACCTCGGAGGTCACGAAAAAAATCGGAATTAAAAATATTGTTTACGCCACCGACCCTACCCTACCGGCTACCGAGTTGCATATTTTTTGTATTGGAAGAGGAGAAAAAGGAGTTTCTCTATCAACTCTCAAAAGGCATTTCCGTAATTAAGTGATCTTTCTAGCCCAATTTTATTACCCCCTTGTAACATATATCAACTCTCACGCTCTGCACCACCCACATATAATATTGGAGAGAAATTACTCTATACATACACATAGATACAAAGAGAGAACGGAGAGAGATGGGAATGGAAAGGAGCATAGAAGAAGATTTTCAGAGCTGCGGGAAGCGGCTAAAATGTGCCGAGAGTGAAGACAACATGGAGCTTTATGGGGAGAATGAGCTTGAACTACCGGCTGGGGCGGCTGACCAATTCTTCTATCCAGTCCCGATGCCGACATCGATCGTCGTATCCGATGCCTTGGAACCTGATTTTCCGGTCATCTATGTCAACACTGTATTCGAATTCTCCACCGGATTTCGCGCTGACGAAGTCCTCGGCCGTAACTGGTAAATACACGCCGCCTGTTCGCGAATGCGAATAATTGTGTGTCGTGTTTTTTTTTTTTTTTTAAAAATTTAGTCCTTTTTTAATTATTGTGAGTTTTAAAACTTTATATAATGGAAACAGAAACAGTTGAAAATGGAAATTTATTCGAAACATTGATTTCTGAGTTCTACAGAAAAATAATACTCCTGTTCATGGGCGGTAGAGATGAAAATGACTACTTTTCTGTATCAAATTATATTTTTTAATGGTTTTTGTTTTTCTTTTGAGCAGCATTATGTTAAGATTCCCTAATTTCAATACTCTATGTTATCTATATTTGTAGTCTACGTATTTATTCAAAATTAATTAAAGTTTAATAGAATTATAAGGATAATTACGTGGTTTTTGTGATTGTGAAGCTTATTTCCTAATTGCTTGAGTTCAAAAGGTCATAGAAAAATTGAGAAAATAAGACATCAATTTTCAGGTAGAACTTTTTGTTGTATAAATTCTATCTAGCAAGAATTATCCTTTCGGTGATTCTGATCTTGTATGACAATGGCAAGTTGTCACGTGAGTGAGCGCAATGGAGTATTGATTAAAACAAACTTAGTGTACTAGCTAAAATCATCTGTAGAAATAAAAATTGTCATCTGAAAAACTAGATCACATTTCAAGTTAAAGTAGTGAAGCATTTGCATGCAGAATGGCAAATCAACCCTGCCCCAAGCAGAAAAATTTCTAGGAAAGAAGATGAAAATTATAGCACTAAAAGCAGAGTAAGTTAAGATGAAAGAACAATATGCATCCATAATTTTTGCTAACCTGCATAAAATTGAAATTGGTTGGAGGAAAACAAACCTTCAACTTCCATAACCTCTCATTACTTCCTTAAGCTTCTCTTATATAAAGAGAATGAAACTTAGTGTGGTGCATGAAAATGCACCAAAAATGGAAGAGCTCGAATAACTTTTTTCTTTTTAAATCCTCAAAAAGAGTTGGCTTTTGTATTGTTGTGATAAATGTACTCCTTCCTATCTGATTTGAGTGCTAGAACATTAGATTAAGGCAAAGTGCAGTTTTTGGATGGCAAAGTGCATGGACAAGTCATTGATTCTTCTTACTTTTATTCTTGAGCTAGAATTAATTATGTGCATGCGATATATTGTTAGATTGGTATCAGATCCTGCAAAGGTAATATTTGTGCTTGTTTCTATGTCCCAAAAAAAATGTCCTTGCATGCTTCAAAAGTTTAGTGACTCGTATCCATCATTTTTTGCAATCTTGAGTGGTCTTTAATGGCATCTTGCGATTGACATTTTCAAAATTCACAAAATTTTAGAATTATAAACCTACCATGCATTAGAGTAAACCTTCAAATTTAATGATTTTACGCTTTATATTTTGGGAGAAAAAGGAAACCCTAGTGGAAATAGCTGAAAATTTGAAACATGATATCAATATGTTCATTGGTTTTTGTAGCGTGATATAGTATGGTTAGAAACTTTTTTTTTTGTAAGCTTTCCAACTATATATATTATGATTTATTTGGACTTGAGATGAGAATGATATGAATTTCAAAGTTTGGTTCGAAAATAAGGGTTTCTGAAAATTTCAGAAAATTTGAGAATAAGATAATGAACAATGATTTCCAGTCCCACTCTTGTTTACTTTGGTTGTAATTCCACACACTAGTTTATGATTGGTTTTTTTTTTTCAGTTTCGATTGCACCAATTGAATCTACACGTCAAAATATGTAGAAAAGGGATATAGACATCGTAGAAGAGGTGTGCACCACATGTGCCGTCTCATGCGTGTGTAGCATGCTCTACAATAGTTACTAAAGCTTGTGTGTGAGAGCTCTTATGCTACAGATTTTGGTTTTCGAAAGTTATATTATGCCTTAAATTTTATTTTAAATTTCAGAGAATTAAAAACATGGAGTTAAAAATGTGATTGTGTTGAGTAAATTGATTATAGTATTTCACACTTTAGTTGCTCACTTGACGGGACTGGAACTCAATTGTCGTTCTTCATAAGTTCATATTCATTGCGGACTTCTGTAGGAGATAAAGATAGGCTTTTGCATGAGATTTTTTGGGATGTGTGAAATGAGATAAAAGTTTGATCTTTTAATGCACTAGATCTCATCTCCATGATGAAATCAAGGTGAGATTATTATACGTAATCAAAGTGGACTCCTCCATTAGACTTGTCTGGTAGTCCGATTACTCCGATCAAGTGTTTGGTTGAGATTGTAAATATGAATAAATATGAGACACGAGTCAGGAACTAAGGTGTATCTGAACCAAGATTTGTATGATTTTTTTCGGTTTTGGAGAATATGACATACGCCTTAAGAGAATAAGAAAACAACATAGCACGTGTTTCATATCACTCGTGCTTTGCTGACCAGTGGTATACTTAATGAATAAATCCCTACTTGCTCATTGTGTGAGACGTGTAGATTTATATCACCTCATATATTATACCTTTGTATAACGCGTGCTTTGTTGACCGATTGTATAACTAATGAATGTATCCTCGCTTATTTTGTGATGCATAGATTTATATCATCTCATGTATCATACCTTTCACACTTTTGGTTGTTTCTCAAAGCTTCATTTCAGTGTTGCTAGCAAAGTGGAGAACTACTTTATACCCATAACATGAGTGCAGTAATGTGAGCTCTCTTCAAGCACAATGGCTAGGCGCATGATGTATTGGCTTGTATGAACATTATAAGATAGATTAATGTGTGATGTTCTTACATATAGTTTGCGTCAAACTGATCATTTGTGATGAGAGGTGTTGAAAAATGGGTCATGGGGTGCCCATACGGGCTGACCCAAACCACAACCTAAATGAACCTTTTCCATTGCGATTGAATTCTAGACCATTGTGGTGCATCAAACTGTAGATTTGACCTGGGGAAGTGCAACTCACTCAACCCCAAAAGATCTTGAAATTTTTCTTGTAAAGTAAGGTATTGTTGAACCGGGAGTAATTTTTTTGCGCGTAAAATATTGTTTAAATGTTAAAAGAAAATATAGAACAAAAACATTGCTGGAGGCTGCTTGAATTCGCAATGTATGACACAGGTTGAGTTGCTTAGGCTGATTTAGCTCCAAGGAAATTATGAAATTGTTACTAGCTTATATATATGTATTGCTGTTGTATAATTGATAAAAAACTGCCAGGTAAATTTTGTACTTTTTACAGTTAATTTCAGTTATGAGTGTGTTTTCCTGAAAATATTGATTGCAAGGCGGTTGAGTCCTGTGCTATGTATTATATGCACTATACATGGAGGAGACCTCGAGCATGTTTGGGGTGTCTTAAAAGTGAACTTACAAGCATGAGATTCATGCTTATTAGCTTGTAATTCGGGATTCTGTTTAGCATAATTTATGTCCTTGTTGTATCAAAATGTATTCCTTGAGACATGAATATCTTGATATGGGCCTTTTAATTATGCTTAAGCTATGGAGTATATACTCATTTTTAGTATTATTCTACCATATTTTTCATCATCAAAAAGTTAAAAAAGAGTCTATTTTTGAATCTTTCAGTCGGTTCTTGCAATATAGAGACCCTCGCGCCCAGAGACGGCACCCTTTGGTGGATCCCGTTGTTGTTTCTGAGATCAGAAGATGTCTTGAGGAAGGTATTGAATTTCAAGGAGAGCTCCTTAACTTCAGCAAAGATGGTACCGCCTTGATGAACAGGCTAAGACTTAAGCCAATTCATAGCGACGATGGTATAGTCACACATGTTATTGGAATCCAAGTGTTTGCTGAAGCAAAACTAGATCTGAATAATGTATCATATCCGGTTTTCAAAGAAACTTGTAAACAGCAGTGTAATGAGTCAGATGAAACCTTTCAAAAGAGTGGACATTTACTACAGAGTCAGCATCAGGAAATATGTGGAATTCTGCAGCTTTCTGATGAAGTACTGGCCCATAATATTTTATCACGTTTGACGCCACGGGATGTTGCATCAATTGGGTCTGTCTGCACAAGGATTCGTCAACTAACAAAGAATGAGCATGTTAGGAAAATGGTATGTCAAAATGCATGGGGAAGAGATGTAACAGGCGCTCTGGAACTGATGACTAAAAAGTTAGGATGGGGACGCTTGGCTAGGGAACTAACTACTCTCGAAGCTGTTTGTTGGAAGAAGCTGACAGTTGGAGGTGCAGTAGAGCCTTCCCGTTGCAACTTTAGTGCTTGTGCTGCCGGGAACCGACTGGTCTTATTTGGAGGAGAAGGAGTCAATATGCAGCCAATGGATGACACATTTGTTCTCAATCTTGATGCTGCAAACCCGGAGTGGCGTCGGGTGAGTGTTAAATCTTCTCCTCCAGGGCGATGGGGCCATACCTTGTCATGCTTGAATGGTTCTTGGTTAGTCGTCTTTGGTGGCTGTGGGAGGCAAGGCTTGCTCAATGACGTGTTTGTTCTTAATTTGGATGCTAAGCAGCCAACGTGGATAGAAGTCTCTGGTGGGACCCCCCCACTTCCTCGATCTTGGCATAGTTCTTGCACAATAGAGGGCTCTAAGTTAGTTGTCTCAGGTGGATGCACTGATGCAGGTGTGCTACTCAGTGATACATACTTGTTGGATCTCAACACAGACAAACCTACATGGAGAGAGATTCCAACTTCATGGGCTCCTCCATCCAGGTTAGGACACTCATTATCTGTTTATGGACGAACAAAAATTCTAATGTTTGGTGGCCTTGCAAAAAGTGGGCACTTGCAGTTGCGGTCAGGTGAAGCATATACCATTGATTTGGAGGATGAAAAGCCAAATTGGAGGCAGCTTGAATGTGGTGCATTAACTGGTGTTGGAAGTCAGAATGCTGTGATTCCACCTCCTAGACTTGATCACGTTGCTGTAACAATGCCTTGTGGGAGGGTCATCATCTTTGGTGGCTCAGTAGCTGGACTGCATTCTCCTTCACAGCTGTTTCTGTTGGATCCTGCTGAAGAGAAACCGTCCTGGAGGACAATCACTGTCCCAGGGCAACCACCTAAATTTGCTTGGGGTCATAGCACATGCATTGTTGGAGGAACCAGGGTTTTGGTCCTTGGTGGACATACTGGGGAAGAATGGATTCTCAACGAATTGCATGAGTTGCGGTTAGCAAGTAAGCAGGATTCAGATCCATGAGTGTCAATGAAGGTTTCAGTGTAGTCAGAGTCATGCTATTTGTACAAAGTTAGGTTACAAAATTGGTTTACAAAATACGTGTTAGCAACATCTTGGCCAATGATTTAAAAAACGATTTTTGAAATCATTAATCTAGATCTTGCTACATCATTTTGTCAACACACTTTTGTAAACTACCTTTGTACAAGTAGCATAATTGGTGGGGTCAAGGTAATCTTTCTGTCGTGTTCAATGCTATTGTGATGTTCTGAAGATCAAAATTACCTGTCTGATTTTTCTACGACTGGTGTAATATGTGTACATGTTCTTGTGATGCTATGTTTGTATTGCCTATTTTCATAGAAGCAAGCATTATGGCTCCTGTTGGTTTTATTTTTTGCAAGTATTAGGCTTGGGATTGGACCCCTGGTTCTTGATAATCACTTATTCCCTATATAGCTTCAATTATATTATGGCAAGTAGCTAGCCTTTCACGTGTCAGTGTTTAGCTACAAGAGTTTGAATCTGCATTTATACTTTTATACAGCGAGTTCTTTGCTACAAACATCATTGTTTGACCAATAATTTTCTTACATGGGGTAGAAGTATTGTTGTGTCATTGTGTGTGTGTGTACAGAACTCAGTATTTAACTATTTATAGGTAAAAATTTGGGTGGGTTGCATGGATACAATTCTCATTCACATATAATAATTAATTTATAACACTCCATGTTTGGTATAAATAAAAATTCAAATTTTAATTGAAGTTAAAGTCCAATTAATTATAACAACATATTTAATGGGATCAACAATTTTTAAATCATATATTTACTCATTTTTTATCAAAAATTTACTAAAAATTTGATTTTAATTCTCACCAATTAGGGCTTAATATTATAACTAAATCAACTCATGAGCCGCCCCTAAAGGTTCTTGAAAATCATGTTCCTTGAAAATTACTTCTTTTTGAGTACATGAGTATTCTCTAAAGACATTGCACACAAATGAATTTAAACTATTAGTTATATTGATCGACTTTCCTCTTATTATTCTTGATTCAATATAAATCTAATATATGAAAGTATTTTTTTTATAAAAACTTCAAGATATTACAATCACGGCAAGAAAAGATTTGTGCATACGACTCGTGATCATTTTTAGCAACGTGGTCAAGAAAATGAGGTTGGACATATGAACTTTTACTAGCTGCATGTACAAATTTAAATATGCACTTATTACAACCACAGTCTAGGTGACGTTAATGTGAGATTAAACGATAGGTGAAATTAAATAACATTTAGAACCACATAAACAGGAGTTGTAATCCCAGTGAAGTTGAATAGCATTATTCACTATCAATATGTTGACTTGGGACAAAACACATTTGAGCGGGACCCACCCTATGTGAGGGTATGGACATCCTTATGTACAAGACTCAACATATTATAATCGTCAAAATTTCTCACTAATAAGATATTAAACCTAACATATAAAAAAGACCTAACCTAACCCTTATCTATGGATACTATGATAGCTTAAAGCTAATTGATTCGAATTTACTAAATTTCATCAATAACATTTAACTCAAGACAACTCTTTGTTTAAATGTCTTAAGAGGAAGTTTTGGCAGTCTTTGTTTGAGGGTCATTTTCGTTATAAATCAGACAAAGAAAAGGTCAACATTTTGAACCTAAGAAAAAATGGGAGATTTTTCAAAATAGCCGGTGAACAGTGACTTTTTAAGATTTTTGTCAAAAAGTCAATTTTACCCTTAATGAAATGGATTCTTTATTGCAGAACATGTCCTCGAGTTTTGGAATAATTTTAAAACTAAGTCTTTTATTCATTTTCACTTGATATTTCTTCTGAATCTGATATTTCTTCAAAAATTTCTTCATCAGTTTCTATTTCCTCAATATTAACTTCTTCACATTCATCTCTAATTTGATCAAAATCCGGAACTAATATTCTAACTTTCTTTTTTGGACATTCAGTACTTATATGTCCTTCTTCATTACAATTCCAACATTTACATCGTTTTTTATCTAATGGTTTTTTGTTAT
>CAIGRS010152489.1:0-10456 GCA_903798395.1 Fraxinus floribunda | reverse complement strand
TTGTTTGTTTAAGTTATTTTGTTTTAATGCCTTTAGTTTTGAAACATTATGAGACATCTCCATGATGTACTCCTCGTATGATTTTTTTAGCCTTATACTTTAGTGAAACCAAGTTCATTAGAAGCGTACTAATTTCGGCCTTATCTCATTTCGCAATGCGTTTTTCAATTTTTTTAAAAAAAATCCTTGACGGTAGTTACCTTATCGGACACAGTACCCCTGAATGTTGCTGAAATTTCACACTTCATGATCATAAGACTTTATACGGCTTGAACGATCCCACTTATCCGAGTTCCGTTTTTATTAGCAAAAAATTTATTCATAAGAATAGTGGGTTGTTCAGTTCTTAATCTAATATCTATATTTATGCCGCCAAGAATGATAGAATGTTCTCTTTCCAACACTAAGAATTTGGTTCAAGCACAAAAATTGAGTTGATGTTGGCAAATATTGTAGAAGTGGAAGGATTAACTAAATAGAAAACTTAAACTTAATTAGCATGTTCGCATAGCAATCCATACCGAGCAATCAATAAATTCAAATAATGGTAGGGCCTATCACAAGAGACCGAACATAGCATTTATATTTTGTCTTTGGACAAAAATATCAATTTGTAAATGGTACTCTTAGTATAGCAATCAAATATTGACAATAAACTATGTCAAACATTAAGTTTATCTTTGGACTGACTCAATATTCACATAGAAAGAAACTTTATAATTGTCACATATTTATTATCACATGTGTGTAAATAATTCGGTCAAATATTGACATTCTTTTAAGCCAGTGAATATCTTCATGAATTACGTATATACACATTTTCTAATATTCCAAATAATTTAATTTAGACAAGAGATGTTACTTTGGTAACACGTTGTTTCAATTAATCTAGTTTGAAAAATTAGTAATTTCAAAGAAACTTTAAGCCCCTATTTGGTACACATTAAAATTTTCATCATCATTCTTCTACGCATTTACAATCACACATTCTTCAATAAAATAATATTTTCCATCACATCAATAACTTTTCCTTCTTTTTCAACCACACATTCTCCATTAATTTACTATTCCAGAATACATTCTTCCAAAATAATGTGACTTAAACACACCTTAATTTGAAATGATTGATCCGTTAACCTTTTAATTTTTATTTTTCATTCTTTTGTTTTAACCAAAAAAAAAACAAAATTGAAAAATAACCCGGTGTCGCAGCGCTACATGGCGCTAGAAAAACTACGCCGCAACGCTATCGACAATGCTAAAACACAGCGCCCAGACTCGACGCCGCAGCGCTATGGTGATGTTGTAGGTTCAAAAAAGCCCCAAAAAATCCAAAATTCTGAATTCTGGGTAAAAAATTCACAATCTAAAATCCAAATATCCAAATTATGAATTTCAACCCTAAAATTTTTGCTTAAAAAACTCTTAGTTTTGAAATTTATGGCTAAAATTCACGTTCCAAATTAAAGAACTCCAAAGTTCAATTTGTGAATTTCAATCATACAATTATTTCTTAATTCTCAATGGTTTAACATGGAGTTGACTCTGTTACCACTTATTGGAATTATATGAAACTCTAAATCTTAATAACTTGAAGACCTAATTACTTTATTGATCCTCCAGTCAATCATCAAGAGAATTATTAACGGAACATACATTAATTTATTGAGAATAATTTTTTAATACTTTATCTTGATTTCAGATCTTGAATATTGAATATTGCTCTTTAATTCTTAAGTTCTTGTTTTTGACTTTGGTTTCTTACTGTATAATCTTGATTGTCTCGATTTCTTTTTCTTGATTGATGATTTTCTGTTCTTGATTGTGGGTTTTTTGTCTTCATATTCAATATGTTTTCTCTTGTATTCTTGTGTTGATAAGATGACACAAAGAATAAGAAACACATATGAATTGAGACCATGACCCTATTTATAGTTTTCATATGTATTCAGTCTATCATGAAATGCTCTGCACTACTTTTTAACTTGAGTTCACATTGCATTACTTCTTCTTCTTTACCCTTATTCCCAATGAGACTCGAACTCAAGTAAATAACCTAATAATGTCGTTCTTACCATGAGTAATGCTATATGTACTATTTGAGGATGTTTTCCATGAGAGATGACATTAAATTCTTTTCTTATCTGCTCTCGCACTGGTTCTCGACGTTGCAAAAGGTTCCTTTTTTCAGCTAACTTTGAAGTTTCCAAGATTTGTTCAGTAATGCGTGTACAATCTTTCATGTGTTTCAGGTACGTGATTTTTGTTTGTTTAAGTTATTTTGTTTTGACGTATACGTAATTTTACCATTCGACCTTCGTCTTCCATCAAATGCTTGGGTTATTTATCTTCGTCATCTCTGCAATAATTTATCCTTTCTGTCGTTCGCTTGAAATCTTACTCTCTTGAATACTATCTTCACCTTTAACGATGCGTCTATGTTAGAATTTTATAAAACTCTAAATCTTAAGAACTTGAAAACTTAATTACTTTATTACCAAGATCATCCATGTCAAATCACCAAGAGAATTATTTAGTGTAGAACACACCTTAATTAACTGGGAATGATTCTTTATTACTGAATCTTGAATATCAATTGCAATCTCTTCATGTTTGGCTTCTTAATATTTAATCTTGAATATTGACTCTTTTAATTTTAGAGTTTTTGTTCTTGATTCAGGTTTTTATTTCATAATTTTGATTTTCTCGATTCTTTCTTCTTAATGGTTAATTTTCTATTCTTGATTGTAGATTTTTTATCTTCATCTTCAATATGTTTTCTTTTGTATTCTTGTATCAATGAGATGATACAAAGAATGAGAATCACATATAAATTGGGGACCATAATCTTATTTACATTTCTATATGTATTAGGCTCATCATCAAATACAACCCTAATGGATCCGATTTCTACACGTATTTAGCCTACACTTTATTTAAATGTTCAAAACCCAATAACTTCAATTCCTCATTAGATCACTTTAAATGAGCTTAACTTTAAGATAGACTTTATACACATTTTTAATCACAAATGTAAGCCCACGTGATAAATTAATATTTTTCCCAACAGTCTTATAGGGAGTGCATTGGACGTGCCAAACACTAGTATTTTATTAAAAAGGGTTATTGACCAACAGACTAACCCGGATTGCTTGTGGGCTGGGATTGCAGGTAGAGACAGGCCTGTACAGCCTATTATCAGGATCGATTGATTTCCCCAAACACCCGTGAGCCAGGTGAAAGACGGACCAAGCTAGGCCAAGTTTTACAAACCGTCGATTCCTTTAAGAAAATTGGGGAAGACGATTAAAAAAAAAAGAAGCATCATCCAACACATATTTGTAGTCTTCATTGTATGGTTGTATTGTGTTCAATTGCATTGGTAGTGATAAATGAATCTCATTCATTGGCACATCAAAGATCCTAAAGTTCACGAATCACGAGTAGCAACTATTAATTCGTAATGGATTAAAGTAAATCATAGACTTGTCATCGTGGAGTTTAATTATATCTAGTACATTTACGTATTAGAATTAAATTCGTACTCAAAACGATCGTTTCGAAAAAAAAACTTTCGATATACCAATGTGACTAATCCCAAAATCTCCTCGTTACTGTCAAAATAAATCGCATACCCCAATTGGTAGAGTAGCAAATGTTCTTTAGAATAGAATGCAAGTCTCTCATTCTACAATCAATATAAAATATAGTATCTTCTGTACTAACCATCCTATTATGTATTTCAACGCTGCAAAAATATTGAGAAGTACTTGTTCAATTTGAGAAAGATGAACCGATCGTTAAGTTTAAATAGGAAAATAAATAACTCTACACCAAATAATTGAATTATTTTCATACGATTAATATACAAAAGAAATTACAGAAAATCGAAACAACATTAGCAATTATTTGAGAAAAATCCAAAAACTTAGCCATGGAAAATAGCCAGTACCACGAAAAGGGACTAAGTTCACTTAACCATCTAGTAGTGTAATAATTACCCTCACCTAAAAGTGGGAAAAACTAATATGATTTGGCCACTACATTAAATTTTGTTCATGAAAAATACAAATTAACCCCCTTTTTTTTAAACTAAATTTGATGTTGACCTAATATAAGACTTTGAATTTGAATTGAAGAGTTAGAACAACAAAAAGGAAAATTTGAATTGAACGAAGATCGAATATGGTTTAAAAGGCTAATTCTATAGGAAAATTTGAATTGAAAAAAGTTCTCAATAATCAAATTTGCTATGATCATCTCAATCTTATCGTTTCAACCTTGTTTTCCATTGAACTTGACTTCTGAAACTCACTTATATATTAGTTCAAAGTTAGGCATCACTCATTTTCCAACACGATGCATGTTGAATTTGGAATATTTTCAAGTTTTATTGCCACTTTCAATTTATAGTAGCTAGGATAACTTCCGATTTTAATTTTCCTTTATTCAAAAATGATTTTGAGCAAATCATATTCATATAGAAACTATAGTGCTTGTAGCATTAGTTTATATTCCACTAAATTAAAGAGAACTTAATAGGAATAGTGAAAAATATTACTTAATAGAATTCGTTCGTTAACACTACGCAAATTCTTTTATCGTTTAATGTACTAAATATTTAAGCATGACGCATTTATTGCATTCGACAACTTGATGGTCGATCGGATGCATGCCAAGAAAATATATTTATTAAATTGTATATTGATTTAATAATGGATGGAACAATGACATGTATATTTTTGCTAATTATTTATCAAAAAATTTAGCCTTATCATAGACCATCTTTGTCATTTTGTCATTATATAGTTACAAGGTATTACACGTATGTGAAAATGGGACCCATTTATAGGCTATAGAGCAAATGAATGTGATTATATAGGTATTCCATGTGTAGCAAGTGGGATTTTAATTAATGAAATAAAGTAATTTTTTAAATGAATAAGATGTGGACAATTATCTTCAAACTAATTAATTAACATTAACCAAACATTAAAATAATTATTGTTGCTGCCAAACGAGAGCCAGTCTCTATGAAAATAAACTAAACACGAATTAATTGATTCTCTAATTATTTATATATTTTTTAATTTTCTAGATAGTTGCTTCACTTGCAGTGTCGATCAAATGAAATCGTGAATTCAAGATTCGCCGAAACCTTGCTTAAATTTTTTAGATATTGTGCATGAGTATTAAACTTATTATTTGTAAACTTATCCTAACATGCACGTTGAGGAACAAAAAAATAATTGTTTATCCAAAATAATTGATTATCCAAACAAGTATATCCTCAAAATATTTCATCACAATTACAATTCACAATCTCAAAGAATGAGAAGAAGAAAAAAGAGAGGATAAAATAAAGCAAAATTCTTCACAAAAATACTACAAAACGACAATTTCAATACAAAAACAAGAAAGTTAAAAATAAAAGAAAAAAAGGTTGCCTTTTCTTTTGTTTTTGCTACATTGAAGAGGGGACCTAAGTACACCAAAAATTAGCACACTCACTTTTACTCAAAAGTTGTTCCAAATAATCAGCACCCAAATCCTCAAACACCACCACATTTTCCTCCTTAATTTCCATCACCTTGCTCTTCTTGTTCCCATTCCTCTTCCTCATTGAATGTTTCCTTTTCAATGCAATAACAGGTGAACAATCTTCCTCAGTTATACACTTCATTTCACGGAGAGACTCTCTCACCCTTTCCACCGGAAAATTCAAGATCGCCGCCTGGCCGCGCACTGAAAACGCTGCTTGATCATAAGCTAAAGCAGCAGCTTCTGCAGTATCAAATGTGCCTAACCAAACCCTTATTCCATTCCTTGTAGAATCCCTTATTTCAGCTGCAAATTTTCCCCATGGCCTTTTTCTTACACCTCTGTAAGACTTCTCCTTGGTGGGTTTTTCCTCTGGTACTGAATTTACTTCATCTTCTTTTGTTTGATGATCAGATGAATTTGATTCTGAATTTTCTTCTTGTGCAGCTTGTGCTAGAACACCATACAGAAGCATCTCTTCTGAATCATTTTCATTAAAAGGGAGTGAATTTTCCTCCAAGAATTTTACATCCGACCATGGAAAAGATTCTACTGATCCAAAGGATGATTCAGAGGAAAAACTATCAGAATTCATGGAGTGAAAAACAGAGGAATCCATTTGAAGTAGGTGGGAATATTTTGAGTCCATTGTGGGTGAAACTGCCCTTTTATGTACCCAGGAGAGAGTGGGGTGGGCGGGGGTGGGGGTGGGGGAGATCCAAAATTAAAAAAAAAAAATGCAAATTATAATCTGATAGGGGAAACTTTATAAAGGAAAAAAGAAAAAAGGACCAACAGGGGATTTTTTTTTTTTTTGGCAACTTTGATTAGAATTAATATAAGGGAGACAGCTGTCTCACTGTGATTGGCTACTGCCAAATCACATGGAGACAACTGTTTCCGGTATTAATAATTCTGTTAAAAAAATTGTTTATCTTTAGAAAAATCTTTTTTTTTTTTGGATTAATTTTAGGACTAAATTATGAGCCCATTTGGGAAAGATTAAAATCTGATTAAAATTAAAAAAACTACTCGTTATTGTTGACTTTTATTAGTCGAGTGAGACTCAAAAATGATTATATTTTTAATTTTAATTGAATTTTAATCGATACCAAATGAGACTTATATTGAGACAATATCACACGTGGTCAAAGGAAGCAAGGAGGGCTGTTGGGTGACGTCATCATCAGATAAGATTTTCTTAGTCCTTCGCTCAAATGCCTTGAATGACTTCCATCCGTTGAATGAAAATTTTTCAATAAGAAAATGTAGTGACCAAATCTTTTATTTTGCTAGTTTAATTAGAACATGTTTGGCATTGCTTTTTCCTTAGCAAAAGCAGATTTCTTTCAACAATATTATTTTGATACTACCTTCAAAATCCAAAGTAAACTTTTAAGCAGGCCAAACATGCTCTATTTCGTTCAGAGTTAGTTGATATCTATTGAATTGGTTCGATTTAGTTAATATTAGTTTTCGATTTAATAAATTTTTATTTCAATAGTAAATGTCTTGAAAGTAACAAGGGGCTTGTCTTATTGTTATATATTTTGGAATTTTCATAGATTACATGCCTCCAAACTTAGGATACATTGAACCCAATTAATTAAATAATTGATTAATTAATCATAGTAATTTAAACAAGAAAGTAATTAAACATCTTGATAATATGATCCAATTATTTCATTAATTAATCAGGATAGTTAAACAAGAAAGTAATTAAACATCTTGATCATATGATCCAATTCTAGTATAATTATCGGGGGTGTTTGACACTCATTTTAGTAGAAAAATATGTTTGAATAGTGATTGATGGAAGAATGTGTGGTTAAAAGGTAAGAAGAATTTTTAGGTTTATGTGTAATATTATTTTATTGATAGAATGTTCGATTGAAATGAAAAATGAGAATGAGAATGAAAAAAAAAATGGGTGACAAACGGGAGCTTATCTAAGCCGAATTAATTTGTAAGTATCTATTGACTTGTCAAATTAAGACATTGATGATTGAAAAAAGTTATTATGATTCAACTATGACAAAAAAAAATATAAATAAAAATAGTGATCTTGACATCGAGATATATATTCGGTAATTCTTAAAATACTTTTTATTGGATTACTTATAAGAGAGGGAATAGTTGACCCCACGCTATATATATAAACAATGATATAAGTACAGGAAAAATTCGCTATCTTCCTGTGCAAAAACTGTGGGATTTTTCCCGTACCTGCAGATTTATCATCGGCAAATCAGAGGAAGACAACTGTCTTACTGTACAAAATTTGTGGGATTTTTCCTGTATCTGTACGTGTATATATATTTTCTTTTTGTACTCGAGTAGAATCCATGAACTTCCTAGGTATTTCTATGTTTAGTATTGTATTTTTAATCAATAACGGCTAATCTCTTGAGTAGGCTGAATTTGTATGTCCAAAATATTTTATTTTATTTGGCTAAGAATATTTTGACTTTAATAGATAAAGTTTGGTAACACGCCATGGATGTCATTCGAAAAGTCACGTCTTTTGGATTTCACGGCATAAGAAAATTGAAATTCTTCTCTAATTATGTGTCACATTTTAATCTTCTTTCGATTTTATACATTTTCTACACGACACGTAAATAAATAAATGTCTTCTCTCAAAATGTAAAACTTTATGAATAATGTCCATTTGGTGTACATGAAAATATTTGGTGTGATGGGAAATATATGGTTAAAAAGTAAGGAAAAGTTATGAATTTGATGAAAATATTATTTTATTGAAGAATGTACGGTTGAAATTGAGTTTTGAAAAATATATTTTAAAAGAATGTGTACCAAACATTGGCTAAGTAACTGATACTCTACTAAACAAACACCGTGAAACTAGAATCGGATACAGAAAAAGATTAAAAGATCGACAAACGCCCATCTAAAAACTTAAGCATTTAAAACTTCGTACGATTTAAGTTCATTCTAATAAAATGTTTGACAAATGTACCTTAATACAATTCAATAGTGAACATAAGAATCAGACTGATTTTAGCCATTTTTCATTTTTTTGGTTGAATAAATTAAATTTTTTTTATTAATGCCTAGATAATAGAATTAAAATGCAGCCCACCACACATTTGGGATTAATGTGTACAAACTCATCAAATAATCCTAAATTGCTGCAAAATATAAGTCGCTCCATTTACACACGCAACATAACAACATTAGGCTCCCCAAATGAAAATCGTAAGAACTATTTCTTGATTAACATTATCCCAAATCAAAGGCTGTCAATTCAAAATTGAATTTTATGGACCAAAAAGTCCAAATACAGATCCCCTTGAATTTATTTATTTTTTTCTTTTCTTAAAAAAAAATTCGAAAGTCACCAAACCTGAGACTTAGAGCCTGTTTGAGTCCCATATCTTGCCCAAAATATATTTTGAAATAATATTTTGATAGATAATATGTGATTAAATTTTTTTTTTTAATTTGCGTGTAATATTTAGGGATGGCAACGGGGCGGGCCGACCAATCACACCCCCATTCCGTCGGGTATTTTTATTACCTTACCACATACTCATACCCGGTTAAAGCGGGACGGGGCGGAATCCGATCGTCGCCCCATTTATTTTTTTCTTTATTTATTTATTTATTTTAAATTTTACTTTTATTTTTTTATGTCTTNTTATGTCTTTAGTTAGTAAATATTAATATATTATTATTTTTTTACTCATTTGCTAAAAGCAACTTATGGTCTCTTTAAAAATGATGATATTTTTTTTTTTGCTCGATAAAAAACTTAAATTTGAAATTAATTTTAAACGGGGCGGGGACTATGTTTCCCGTACCCATCCCGTACCTGGTTCGGGGTAATGATCTTCGCCCCATTCCCGTCCCGTGTACCCGATTAGGCGGGTAATCCCCGTCTCATTCGGGGCAAGACCCCACGGGTATCGAGTTGAGGGAGTTTTATTGTCATCCCTAGTAATATTATCTTATTGAACAGTATGTGATTGAAAATAAAAGAAAAAAAAATTGTATTTTAAAAATAACGTAGTGACGGAAAAAAAGGCTCAATAAAGTTAGAATAACCTCCCAAATGAACGGATACTACGTAAAGATAGCGAGTTCTCTCATTCAAGAGAGAGTGCACTGTTTGCTATCATTGACAATTTCATAAGCAAGTTCCAAGAAAGTAACGAGACATCATGGATTCTGTCGGCAAGATATTATCAAGATTGATAAATAATTTAATTTAGGTTTTAATATTTTACGGGAGTCATAATTTTTCAACAACACATTTCATCAGTCTTTAATAAAATTTACTAAAAAATTGATTTTAATCCTATCAAACAGGGGCATAGCACGTTTGGTCGAGCTTAAATGTAAACCCTCCTTAGATAATTCGATACATTTAAATTTTTTCCTAAGAGAGTTGCTCTTTTGGCATATTTAGTTTTAATGAAATGTCGTGAATTCCGTCGGCAAGATATATAGCATGTTTGGTGGAGCTTGACACCGAGGGGTTATTTCAAACAGTACTTTATTTATTCAATTCAAAACATTACACTATGCTACTCGTCATCTGCTTTATTTGAAACCTGACGAAATATCCAAGAAACAGATAGTTACTTAAATGCTATAATTAATGAATTGGGGCCCTAGAAATTAGAAAAAGAAGAAAGAAAAAAATTGGGGAAACGTTACCTAGGAAATTTCGAAGAAGACCCAATTTGATCAGACAGTTACTTTTCCTGTCTTATCTCGAGAAAATAGGGACTATTTTTTCTACTTGCGCCCAATGAATTGATACAGACATCATTTAGAATTTTTCCCCAATGTACATAATCATTTCCACGTAAATAGGTCAGAATACTCACAATAAAGTGGGTTTCACCATGTATTTTTTGTTAAAAAAATCTGTAGGACCCACATGTGT
>CAIGRS010152443.1:0-11497 GCA_903798395.1 Fraxinus floribunda | reverse complement strand
TTTTGAATTAATATCATTTGATGCAGATGCTGATGTGGATGTAGATTGATCAATTTCTTCATTATTATTTTGAAAATATTTTGACAAGCTTTTATCACTAGAACTAGTAACCTTTTTTTGAACCACTACCCTTACTAAACCAATTTGACATAAAAGACATTCTTGAATGTAATAAAGAAAACAGTAATTTTATCACTGTAGACACAATGTTACATGCTAGACTGACGCTTTACCAAAGCCTCAACAGGGACCACCCTAAACCGCTATTCGACAAACATCCATGGCTACACACTAGTTTGACTCTTGACACTATAACAACAGTAGTTTAACACAATTTTTCTCACAACACTCAGTTATGGCTCTGATACCAAAATAGGCCCAAACTGGGAGAATGGTTGTGGAGAAGGGAATGGAATGAAATAATAGGAAGAAAGTGCCAAAAACTAAACAATTTGAAGAAATAAAATTTATTGATAATAAAACTTTGAAAATACAGATATTGAAAAACTTGCAAAAAAAAAAAAATTAAAAAAAAATTAAAATCACAAGGTTATAATCTACTTTTCTTGAAGTGGAATATCTCCCGCTATTTCTCACTTCAGAAAAATAGATGAAATGGTTCTTCTTTTAAAGCTGAAAGATTCGGATTTGAAAAAATCTTCAATTGAATTGGAGCATTGTGAAAAGTTGCTTGATGTAAAATTCTTTTGTCCTTGTCTACTATTTGTCTGCCACTTGTAAAAAGTCTCCCAAAAAATTTGGGATGAATGATAGACAATTTTTGATATTATAGTTTATACTTTTTCTCAAAAGTTAGCATTCCATAAATTTTTATAAAAATCTTTAAAATTCATTGATATTTTGAATACCACAAGATTCACAAAAATTTCTAAAAAGAAATTTAATTGAACAATCTTTAAAAGTTTATAAAAGGTTNTTTATACTTTTTCTCAAAAGTTAACATTCCATAAATTTTTATAAAAATCTTTAAAATTCATTGATATTTTGAATACCACAAGATTCACGAAAATTTCTAAAAAGAAATTTAATTGAATAATCTTTAAAAGTTTATAAAAGGTTTGATTAAATACATCAATAATTTTAAAGAGTCTCAAAAAGTCTATATTGCATATCCTTAAATTTTTTAAATTTCAAAAAAATTGTAAAAAGTCCCAATTAAATACCCTCTAATACTTAAATAAACGTGCATAGGTAAACCGGCATGGGTTATAGTTGGATGTGCATGCTTTTTAATTGGGCTTTATACGCTTAAATAAAAAAAAAATTAGACCGATCGACTTTTACTTTTAATAAATCAAGTGATTAGTAAAAAAAATTCTTAAATCAAATTTTTAAGAATTTAATAATTCAGAATTTTGGTTTTTTTTTTAACATTTATGATATTATTACTAAAAAAATTGAAAAGTTGGATGATATGTTCTCCTTTTCATCGCAATATAAAGGGAGAGTGAATCGTTCACTTAATTTATATTAAGAAAAATAACTATTATCTTTCCATTTCCACAACAGGGGGCCACAAATTCGAAGTTACAGCTTTTAAAATATAGAAAGGATACTGCTCATACGTTCCATAATGTTGCTAAACATCTCATCAATTGTCACAATGTCACGTCATTTGGACAACGAATTACGTCTACATAATGTTGTCACAATTCTATAAAATAAAAATACTCGGTCACAATTATTTGTCATATCTCGTGTGAACTCACGTCATATGACTTGATCGTAATTGTACGTAATAAAATTATTCAGATTCACAATTACCTTTTATTAAATAACTCGCATAAGATCACAATGGTGACATACGATTAATCACATGCCCTACAACAGAAGACACTAATCTTTAAATGTTTCTTCTATCTACGGCAATGTCTACCTATTTTCTGTAGAGATTTACTGATATCGTCGAGTGCTTATGAAAATAAACTATTTTGATTTTCAATAAGCATTAATATTTTAATAAATGAAAAGTAAATAACTAATTAATATCAAATTAACAGAATTTTTTGAGTGATTTTATAAAATAAGGTCTGTTTGAAAGTGTTAGATTTTTAGTATTGATGATTATGTGGACAAACAGACTAATTTGTAACGTGTTGTAAAAGTTAAGGATATACGGTGTAATTTGATAAGTTGAGTCATGAGGTCTAGGATTCGAGCATGAAAAGAGGAGAAACACGGCGCCGCATTTTCGCTAGCCTATCGCCTAGACATTGCTCGAGCGACAAAAACAGAATGTCGTCGCTCGACTATTGCTAAGCTCTCGCTCGAGCAATAGTGTGTCGTTCGTCTGTCGCCGCTTCTCGCTGGAGGATAGGTCAATCCGAAAAACCCTAATTTGCGTTTTTAAACATATTTTTCCGGCTCATTCAACTCAATCACCCTCTCATATAAATATTCAAGTCATTGCACGAAAATTGGTAGTTATTTCATTGTGCTTCAATTGAAAAACACTTTTACATCATTAGAGAGATCCAAGAACATAATTCATTGATTCCATGTCATTCTTGAGATCCGGCAACCAGATTTTGGGAAAATATCAAGGTTCGTGAATCCAAAACACCTAACTTTCTTAACACCTTGAGGAATGCACTTTCTCAGTTGGATTTCAAAAGTTTCTGGATGTTGAGAGATGTTGGACTACAAGCGCAGAAAGTAGAATATGAATATGTGATTCCTGGGTATCAACTTGGAAGAGACAATAACAGAAGATTGTGAGTCTAGAATTTAAAGCAGATCTTGAAAGCTACAGGAGGTAGATCGAAAAATCTAGCAGGGTGGTTAGATAGTATTTAAGGTAGCAGATTGTGAGTTTGGAAGAACAGCAGATCTTGGAGATTATACGAATTACAACAGCGAGAACTCGTGGAATTTGTTAGGCTGGAAACAAACTGTAATCCATATTATCTATAGTGGAGGTCACTGACCTGGTCCCGAAGTTTTTACCCAATTGGGTTTCTCTATCATCATATCGGTGTTCATTATTTACTACTTTCTATATTACAAACGATGATATTCAAATATAGGATAATTGAATTGTATACTTAATTATTAAGAAACTATTAAAAATTGACTTGTTGCTTTTAATACATTAATTCCACACGTAAGGTCAAACTTAATTAGTAAATCGAGGATTCTCAAAAAGTATATTTGATTTCATTTTTTGTTACTGGACGTATGGGTTATATATAAGAAGAAATAGAATGCTCTTGTTCGCCTGATTTCAATAACATATTCAGATCACATGACCATGAATAATGTATATGAACAGAAAATAAATTTAAAGTGTAGTGAAAATGTTTTAATAATGAGAGAAACAAAAGAGTTTCTCGTTTTTCTACAGGTAGACTGTTGGAATTAGGGTGCGACCCGAATTTTATTTGGAAGATGATTGAAAATTCTAATTAGGGTAATTATATTCACAAAATTTTTTTTATTTCTTGAACCATATTTTAATTGCATTTGGAGTTCTTAATCTTTGCTTATTATAGCACTTATGTCCATAATGATTTTTTTATATCATTATTATCCTCAAACTTTCCATTAGTTAATACATTTATATTTGATAATAATTTTATGTTCAAAAGTCCGTTGAAATGACGTAACACAACTTATTTTTCTATCATATTCCTAAAAAAAAAGTGAGAAAAATATGTTTCCCTCATTTCAAAGTATAAAAACATATTTTGAAATAAAATATCATCAAGAATGAAACGTACTAAGGAAACAAGCTCTCCACCCTGGCTCCTGGGAAACACATCCTGCGATTTACCTCTTCCACGATGGTCCATGGTAGGGTTGGTGGGGGGCCCTCAAGGTTGGGGTTCAACCTTAAGAATGAAACGTACTAATTAATGGAAAGTTGAAGATAAGTATTCGGCGGGAAAAAGTTAAGGAAACAAGTGTTATAATGAACAAAAATTGAGGAGCTTAATTAAAATGCGGTGTATCAAATAAAAATTATAGTGGTAATATAACTACCCTTCTAATTAAGGTCGGCATTATGAGGAATTCTATTTGTTGGAATGTTTTTGAAATTATATTAGAAATTTATTTGGCAAATTCTAGTTGGAGTTTTATTTGGAAGTCATATTGGGAGTTGAAATTTATGTTGGACTTGAAGAGATCAAAATATAGACAAAAAGGAAGAAAAACGCCTTGGGGAATTAATTTCAACAACTTGGCGCGGGGCGTTTGCCCCAGCGTCGGAGCGCTGCTTGGGTAGCGCCCATTTTGCCTATATGGGGCATTTTGGCCTCCATGTCCATTTTCAATAGGTTTTTTTGCATTATGTTTCATCTATAAATCGACTTTTAGGATTCGACATGTTCTCTATATATAATTAACTCTTCATTGTATATTAGAGTAAGTTAAACAAATTAAAAACACAAAATCATTGTAATTCTTTCTCCATATTTAAGTGAAATCTTCATTCCTCCACCAATTATTTTACTCTTAAGTTTGTGATTAATTACTTTGTATTGCGCCATATTATTTTTTCGTCTATTATTACAACAAATTGGTATTGGAATTATCCAGTATTTTCTTTGTTGCTTATGACGTAGACCCATGTATCGTAGTTGACTCAAAAAGGTTCTTTTTTGTTAATTTTTTAGAGCAATGCTGGGGTGTCGATCCATTTTGCCTGACTTGGTACAGGTCCTCTCACAAATAGGGACGAAATGGACTTTTTGAGGTGTATTTCTAATGAGCGAGACCCACCTCATGTGAGAGTTCAACTCTATCTTTGAATTTTTTATGGCATCTTCTGTGGTGTTTTATTATTGCTTTATAGTATTTTTCTTTCAGTTATTCAGCCGTAATTTTAGTTGTCAAAATTAGATTTTTATTTTTCATTTGGGTTTTCCGTATGTTTTACCGGCATTGTGAACTGGACTAAAGTTTTCTTGATGATTTTTGTAGAATTTATCGGCTGTTCTTCTCTTTCCCATTTTATTGGGATTTCTTCGTTTAGATTTTTTGTTTACCTTTTCGAGGGCTCCTGTGCTTCGTGAAGTTTTTTTTTTGGATAACCGTGGATGTTCAGGCCAGCTTGCGCGCACCTCGACTAATCCCACGGAGCCCTGAAGTTTATAGTCGTTTCTCATCTCAATGATCTTGAGAGAACTCAAACTAGTGATCTCAGTAATTTCTCTATCCTTACTTCCATTGAATTCTACTTCCAAATTTTCTATCATCAATTATTGGAGCCTAGATCTTGATTTTGTTTTTGTTTTATTTGTTGATATTGACGTATTGCTTCATCTGTAAATAATATAAGGCTGGTGCAAAATGATTGGGTGATGTCAAACTGAAAATGGGTAGAATTTAGAAAAAAAAATGCAGAATTTCCCTGTGCATCGACATTGCCGAAATTTAGCACTTGATTTTGCAAAAAATCACAATTTCGATAAATTTGATATAAAATAATCAAATATTATTGAAAAGTTCATAAAAAGGGCATTAAAATTAAATTTTTAATAAATTTTGATAAAAAAAAAAATGATTAGATGTTTGATTGAAAATTACGTGTCGCGTGAAATATAAAGTTCAAATTAATTGTTAAATTGAATTTAAGCATCTGTTTGATACACATTAAAATTTTCATTTTCATTCTTCTACTCATTTTCAACTATACATTTTTCGATAAAATAATATTTTCCATCGCAGCAATAATTTTTCATTCTTTTTCAATCATACATTCTCTATCAATCTACTATTCCAAAATACATTTTTCCAAAATAACGTGGCTTAAACACACCCTAAATTTAGATTTCGATTTTTATCCCTACAAAACAACTTTTAAGTTAAATCATATAGGAACTTAAAAAACTATCATCTTTTCTTTTCTTTACTAATTTATTGAGGTTTTTTCCCCCCTTCTTGAAACTGATTTCACCAATTCTCACTTAAATTTGGAAAGAATTTACAAAATTTCTCGTTAAATGTTTCTTACTTTGATATTTATTAAACTTTAAAATGATTTCTCCCAATGTTACTCTATTAGGAAAAATAGTGCTTGACTTTTCATATAGCTTAGTCACATTATTACTCGAGTAGTTGTTCAACTTTAAAATTGATTTCACAAGCAATAGAAAAATGAGCATATAATTTGACATCACGTTAATGATTTTCATATCATCAAAGTTTTTTTTTTAAAGCTTACGATTATTAAATCATGAGTAATGCAATTTAGCCTAGAAGGCGTTAATGTGACATTAAATAATAAGTAAAATTAAATAAGTTATTTAATTTCGCTAGGGTTACAACTACAGATTGGGGCTGTAAGTCTGTAACCCCAGTGGGGATATATAACATTACTCTTAATTTATTTAGGGTAGCTAGTTCCTTGTTTGAAAGTGATTAATATTTCTCACTTATTTGAAGTAAAATTCGATGGTAGTAAAATTAAATTAATTGTATATTCCTACTTCAAACTTATTTGAAGTAAAATTTGTGAAATCATGGAAAAAAAAACAAAACAAAGAAAGGAAACGAGAGAGAATATTTTAGGTTAAAACAAACTTCTCAAATACAATGATTCAAAATGAAAATAAAAATATGAATACCACTTGGGTGATGAGCATGTTTGGTAACAATTAAAATTGAAAATATGACCGTTATTGGATCCTACCCGTCTAATAAAAGTCAACAATAACGATTAATTTTTCAATTTTAATCTCTACCAAACAGGCTCATAATGTGCATGCGGCAAGATTTCATAGGAGGGTGGAATTTTATTTTTTTGTCCACCAGCCTATGAAGTATTGTCACCTCTACATTCTATCACCCAGTGGTAAACCTGGATGGATATACACGTACTCGATAAGAAAACAATGCAACCTAATATAATATTTATAGCTAATCCTTGATTACAAATTTCAAATCTTGTGTGACATAATCCTAATTATTCAGTTGGCAGCTGAGCTGATAATCAAGGATGGGAGGATGTGAAATTACTTATTCGGCTAACATACTTTAAAAAACAATAAATGCAAACGAAATTTTTTCTCTCATTTCAAAGCATCCATACAAAATAATTTGACAAAAAATACGAAATGTGCTAATTAATGGAATGATGAATATGAGAATTTGATGAAAAAAATTAAGGACATATCTGTTACAATGAGCAAGGATTGAGGACTTCAAATGTAATTAAAATGGAGTGCACAAAAATAAAATTTCTACTGTGAATATAGTTACCCACTTTATATTTGGAAAAAAATTTATGTATATGCTTATGCTAAGCACATATGACGTGTCATATTAATTTATTGGTGAATAAAATTTTTGCAACATTTAAATTAAATTTATTACCAACCGATAAATTAATATGACACATCAGCGATACTTAGCATAAAATGAGCACGAGTGTTCTATTTGTAAAACGTACAATAGCTGAAAAATAATGTACACATCAAAATCATATTTGTTCTTTCATTAAATAACTACATAGGATCTTCATATCATAATAGCTAAATGTCATATTATTTGTTAATTTCTTCATTAAAATTTTCAATATTTCAGTAAATTCCACTTTTAAGGTAAAATAGTAAGCATAGGGCTCAATTTAAGCCTTTCTTCAGTAGAGGTTGGGCTTAGCACTTGGGTTACCGGCTCATGATGGGGTCCAGGACCAGGCCTGTCTGTATTTTGACCTTTAAGTGCACGTTTGGCAAAAAATTATAAATGCATGTAAGCTACTCAAAACTCTATTTTTATCCATACAACCCTTAGGTGACAAACCTGCTGGCTGCTGCTGCTATCATAAACACGGCTAAGAAAATAGAATGCAACAGCAGTTGTAAACCACAAGAACACATTAGTAAAAACTCTTCCCAGATATGAAACAGAGGTTCGACATAATAACAAAATATCAAATCTAGAACATAGATTGTCTGAACTCATGTTATTACTCTCGTATTCACATTTGATAAACATAAAGGAATTTAAATCCAATGGATCAAATATTAACAATACATATAATAGTGCAGTACATGTTTGGACCATTCCCAGATAGTGTTCATGTATTCTAACAAAGTAATTGATAATTAAAAGGAGAAGAAAGGATAATCTATCTTTCATTACTGAATATATTACTTGAGATAGTTCCAGTCACCCTTTCCAGTAAAAGGGCAGCAGACAGCATTGAAGAGGTTCGACCACTTCTCTGCCACTGTTGACCCGTGCATTTCAGAGAACTAATAAAATGGCCTACCAAATGTTTCTACCTACACATCATTTAATCAGTGAAGTTATGCGCAGGCATGACATACAGCCATCCCGTGTAAAAACAAACGAGTATTGGCTATTGCTCTCACAAACATAAGCTATGCTAGTGTCATGAACTTCTCCTCATGTCTTTGCCAGAATATTCTCCACCACCAAATGCCGCGGCTGCTGCAGCAACATCAAGGCCATCATTGATGGATTGCATTATAGCAGAGAGCCCACCAGTAGGGCCACCGCTGGCAGCCATCCCTAATCCTAGAAGGTCGAGAGTAGCGTGCTTGGGACCGAAAACCGATGGAGTTCCCAACATCAATTCTGTCAAAGCAGACCCCCCATCACAGGCCAGTCCCAGTCCGAGTCCAAGACCAGAAGCTAATGATGCACCCTCAGACTCAATTTCTTGCCTGTCCCATCTCCGGGGTTCGCTTGAAGGTGACAAAGAAGAGACTAATCCAAGCCCCCTCAGAACTGATGCATTTGATGCAGCTACCCCAACCTGAGCAGCTTTTTGAAGCAATGCCGTGGCAGACATTGCAGGCTGCGGCGGTGTAGTATACTGCCTGCACTCTTGTCCTGCCGTTTTAAAAATTGATGACCCTTGGTTCATTGCAAGGCACAGAGAGATGGGTTCCGAAGGTGTACAGAGTGTAATGTCAGACGTCTGCTTAGAACGAGCCATGGTTTCGAATAAATTAGGAAATCTGGGTGCTTGAGGTTGTAAACTTCTGGAAGAAGTTGATGAAGCAAATAAGCTGGCAAGAACATTACTGCCTGTACTACCATTGATGCTGGAAAGACTATTGCTGCTACAATTTGCAGGCGAGTCGGATACCATGGATGTCTCCTCGAAAATCCGTGTAGTAGTTGGATTGTGACTGGATCTTTCAGGCAACTCTGCGGATATAACAACATGAAGAAGAAAAGATTTAGTTATTGAAACTTGAAAGAACAAAACAAGCAAAAGAACTTGAGCTTTTCTTGTTCAAGGACTTTATATGAAGTTAAAAGATAATCCGCAAATAGTATCATTTTTAAGATTTTGGATTTCTTTGCTTTTGCCTAAACCAAAAGTATCGCTTAGGTATATCTTAATTCTGAATTGTTTAGTATTATTTGATTGTATCCAGATGACTTTTAGTTATTTAAATATATAACACTGTTCTTGCACGTTCAAATCACAGATCAGTTAAGTCCAACACTAAATGCAGATAAAAACAAATTTCACCAAAAGACAAGAGACAACTAAACTCCAAGATAAAAGACAAAAAAACAACAAAAAAACAACACAAAATTTTGGTTTGGTTTTGTTTTACATTATACACATAGGACAAAACCCAAATCTCAAACTACAACAATCCAATTTTTGGTCAAAGCACCTAGATTTTGAAGAGGAAGAACAGAGGACACCATTGCAGTGGAAGGTGGAGCTGATAGTGAAGCCTGTGGTGGAGGCGGCGGCGGCGGTAGTGGTGATGGTGCTGCCACCGCTGGTGGAGGTGGTGATGGCATAACAGATTGAATTTTCGGATCCTCATCAGTACTAGGAGGTGCCAGTGCTGTATTCTTTTTTGCACACTCCCCTGATAATGCATCACAAAAAGCCCTGTGTGTAATGAAACTATCCCTCCTGCAGAACAAACAAATTGAAAATAAAATCCAACTATCAAAAATCAATTCAACAAGAGGCGTCTAAAGGGTACACAGAAACCACTATTAAAGATAAATTCTTAACCTCAAAAACAAAGTCCCACAATCACATTTATACTCTCTTGATCCACATATCTTCGAGTGCGCCTTCCAATCAGATTGAACTGCATAGTTTTTCGAGCACTTCTCGCATTTCCACTTCTTTTCACCATGTTTTCTGCAGAAATGCTTCTTGATCCCGGTCAAATCGCCCAGTGCCCGTGAAGGACTGTGATGAATGCAGCCAGGTTCGGGGCACACATACACTCTTTTCTTGACGTCCTTAGTTGATCTCTGCCTTAGTTTCCAAGGCAAATTATGACCCCTCCTATGAAGCTGCAAATTCTGATCTCTTTGAAACCCTTTATTGCAAATTTCACACACAAACCGATTCGTAGCCAACAAAGTCTTTGGTGACAAAGCAATCACCTCCGCCTCGGGATCTAATGAAGTTACATGAAAATTTTCCTTAAATCAAAATTTTACTCTTCTTCACTCAATTCAATAGTATTGGAAAACGGGCACTAAAGTATAATTATACCTGGCATTCCGGGGAGATTTCGCTTTTTCTTGGCAGTTGATTTTGTAGGGACAGTTTGATTACCAGGAGAAGAGTCCCCAGAAGCTGTGGAATCATTCATGGTCGAAAAGCTATCTGAATCACATGGCATGGAATTACACAATTTTTCAATTTCTGTTCTCCTGCGCGGCTATAAAAAGAAACATTTAAAATGGCATTTAAATTGAGGAATTTGAGCACTATTAAAACATTATTTCTTTATATGCTCTGCCTTTTGTTAGATATCCTCTAGTCAATATTGCAAATATGGTAGCCAACCACCAGTTTAGGACCAAGACCCGGAATAGAAAAATCAGCTGATTAACATAACAAGCTAAATAAAATAATGGAAAATCACCGGGAAATAGATCGCCGGCAGTGAAGGGTAAAAGTAGTTGAAACTGTAACAAAAAATAGAGCTTTCAGAATACGGCGCTTAAATCTAGCAATGGCTACTTTAATGTTTAATTTCATGTAAAACTACTTCAGAATATACAGCCGCAAGCGGCGGCACGACGGAGATGGGGGAGAAAATGGTAGGGTCGTCGTCGGCAGCCAAGAAACTTCGAGAGAGAGGAGAATTTAGAAGAAATTTGGGGAAAAAGAAAGAGAGTGGGTGCATGTGTACGTGTCTGCCGGTGCACGAGTCTTGTTTGTTGGTGGTCCTCACACTTCAATTCCACTTTTTTGAACCCAATTTTTCATGTACAAGTAGTCAAATTATTTTTAATGTTAAAACATTATTTTGTTTGGTCCCAAATTTTAAAATTCAACTCATTTTTAATTATATATATACTTTTAAATAATTAATTTTACATGTAAATAAAAAAAAAAAATCCTTAACATTCATAATCACATATTCTTCAAAAATTATTTTTCACAAAATTCATTCTCATTAAATCTCACCCAATCAAATACTAAGAGTAGTCTCGAAAAATTAAATACTCTAGGTGACTGGCGATTTCTTAACGTGCTTATAATCTAAATGATTAGTATAAG
>CAIGRS010152407.1:0-16420 GCA_903798395.1 Fraxinus floribunda | reverse complement strand
TCCAAACTCAACGATAGCCCTCTTCTCGAACTTGCACATCCGATGACTCAAAGATATTGTTGACGTTTATAAGTTGTTTAGCTCTAGACTGGATGAGAAGTATTAAAGAACCAACTTGCACATTTTTTTTTCTCTCAACTTCATTTTTAAATCAAGCACCAACTCAAACTTCCTCGTGTGAAGTTTTCAAGTCATTTCGCTAATTCGCAGCTTTGGCATGTATCGTCGTCTCACCAGTGATGAGAAACCAACAAAGGCGATCCTCGACGACAATAGGAAATCATCTCTATACACTTTATAACAGTGGTGTCATGATTATCCCACAACTCTTGTTCGTGAAGGCAGCCATCAAAACTCTTATTATTAGTCAATGGAGCGGCCAAGCTTTGATTTCAGTACAAATAAACTGTGTTAAGCATCTCAAGATCTTTGCCTCTCCAATTTTAGGGGGAATAAGGAATATAATTCAAATGACTACAATCATTGAATAAGAAATCAAGAGTAAACCAATTTTTTTTTTTTTTTTTATAGAAATTGTCACGTGTCTCGTTTTAAATGATACATATTTTTCACTAGAATCGTCGATAAAATGTTAAGTAGCAATTTATTCATTTTAAAAGGTCGTGTCGATCTTCTAGAGTCTACACCTAAGGTTTAGGCATTGTGTATCCTCTCTGTCATTTTAAAGTAGATGTCTTGGTCACAAACCCTTTTTATATTTTCCAAGAAACGTGAATTGATATTTGACGCATTCGAAGCGTACTTGTCTATATTATAGGATAACAAGATGGTTACGAAACTTTTATTTTTAAACCTAATTGCTCTTTTGATTTCAGGGGAAAAAAAACTTGCGTAAATGTAAGTCGTTCAAACAATTCTTTAGAGTCAAGCTCCTCCAAATGCCTTTTGAAAAATTCATTCTCGGACATACATGTAGAAAACCATACATACCATGATGATCCACTTACTATTGAGCCAATAAGTTAATATTTATCGAACAATTTATAAACGGACAAATTAATTTATAAATGAGTTGCAACGAATTCATGAGTCCTATCCATATCTCGACAATTTACTTTTATCTATTTACAAATTAAACCGTTTATAAATTCTTTTCAAACGGAAAATTTGTGCATTAATTTTCCCTACTCACAGTCTCTACATATAGATATACAAAAATAAAACAATATATGTGTAACCAAGTCAGGCATATGCTAATTCTGGTTAACACACTTATGGTTGCCAGATATGCAGAATAAACAAAGGATTTTGCTACTCAACCATAAGGGTTGACATAGGAGGTGACATAATGGTCACATGGCAACCCCCTATTGGTGGGTTGCCGGGAACATAAGGGTTGACATAGGGGGTGACATAATGGCCACATGGCCACCCCCTATTGGAGGGTTGTCAGGCCAACCCATAGCATTACTCATAAACAAAAGCAAGCACCCTATTTTATGGCACCATAGCATTACTCATAAACAAAAGCAAGCACCCTATTTTCCCAAGGATTTTTTCTGAAATCAGACAGAAAACGAACAGACACTCACATGGCTCCATGTGAATTATTGCAAAATAAAAAAAAAGAGCCCCGCTGTGTGTTTTCCGTTGGTTTTTTGTGGGTTTTCTTTTTCCTGTACATGTAGGCTGGCTCCCAACCAAGCTCCAGCTTCTTTGGGATAGAATTTTGCCCCGAATTTATCTAGATGTACGTAAATATGCACACAAGGAATGACATAATATTTGGATGATTGTGATCAATAAATTTATCTAGATGTACATAAATAGGCACACAAGGAATGACATAATGTGAGTGGGGTGGGCCCCACGTTACTGTAGCGCGGACTCCACCCCACTCACATTATGTAACTCCCTATGTGTATAATTATGTACCCATAGCAAGTCTCTTTTGCCCCCATTCAATGAAAAAGAAATAAACTCTGTCACATGGGCCAGCAATAGCTCCTAGTTGTCATGTGCTATCAAAGTTTAGTTTAGGCACTCAAATTAAAGCTAGATAATGACTGACAACCCCCCTAAAGAAAAGCAAGAAAAATAGCCCATAATTCCCAGCCTTCATTCGGATACATCTAAGCCCCTGGGCTCCATTAAAATGAGGTTTGGGAGAAAAAAATGTGTTTTGAAATAGTGATTTTTTGGAGAATGTAGGGTTAAAAAAGAAGGAAATTTGTTTTGTTTACATATAACATTATTTTGTGGAAGAATGTAATTGAAATGAATTTTGAAAAACGCATATTTTGAAAAAAATGGAATCCAAACATAGGCTAAGCAGTAATGCTAAGTAATTCTACTAGGGTTGCAACCGCAATTTAGGTGGCAGCAATGTGGCATTAAATTACTCATTTAATTCCACATTTTATTTTGTCAATCATCTAGCGTTACTTAAACTGAAGTTGTAGCTCCAGTGGAGCTAAATAGCATTATTCTAGGCTAAATTAGGTGTTTGAACATGCTTCTACTAAGTAATGTTTCTTTAGCGTCCGTGTTGTTAGTTGTGACATCATAAAGTATTATCGAACCTTGACGACTCCACGATCTAAGAATTTTACCCGTTGTTTTGTATCATCTTCAATGTTAATACTTAGTTGTGAATGTGGAACTTGTTGAGCAAAAAGGTTAATGAATGGTCAATCTTACTTTCACATAACTTACGAAGTATTTTAAAATAACGTGCAACGCACGTTCAACTCTGACCAGTGCATGGAAATGTCTCAACAACCTCTGAGTTAAACCTAGTCTCGTAAATTCACAACTCATTTGAGCCTTGTTATAGTTTTACTAAAGTTACTTCATCAGTACAGTCAAAGTTAAACATTAATTTCAATAACATATTTATAAGAACCGTGTATTTATTATCTACACATTTCGCGTGATCTATTAATATTCCTTTTAAAAAGATACTAATAATTCTTCACAAAAGGAGCTCGAATTTTTCATTTTTGAAGACCTTGTGGGGATTTTCACATGTTCCTTATTGCTCGCGTTCATGTGCCTCAAGCTGTCATTTTATTGACAAAGGTACTTCAAGTTCATTTAGACATTTACGAGTGCGAAGGGTCATAAAATAATTTGTAAAAGTAATGTCTTTGTTTGAATTTATTGCAAAAGCAAGAGAAAGAATTATAGTTCCTTTGTCCTATAAAGATATACTTGTTTTTCTTTTTCGTCTATTCCAAATTATGGATTACTTTTACTGTTGAGAGCGTGGATGATTTTTTTTTGTTTTCAAATATATCCCTATTTTATATACTTTGTTATCAGAAAATATGAATTACTCATATTAGGGGTATATTAGAAAAAAAAATGTAAGAAAAAATTATATTTTCTTAATTTATGGGCAAATAAAAATAAGCCTGAGAAGATGGAGTACCTCACAAATAGTCTGAATCTTTTTCAAAAGCTTCAAAGCAAAGGTCTGTGTCTTCCAACTAATGCTATGAGATTAATCAACCCCAATGAATATTGGCACCTCATACAACTGAAGAATGATGCTTTTTCAATTTCAAGCTATAGTTTTTTATAAAAAGTTAGGTGGGAAAATTAATTGCTAAAAAATTCAGTTAAGCCCTTGTTTGATCCCATTTTATTCAAATTACATTTTTCTCTCTTCTTTTAAATTACACAATTTTCAATATAATAAAATTACACGCAACTCGAAAAAAATTCTTCGTTTTTAACTACACATTTTTCATCAATCTATTATTACAAAATGCATTTTATACTAAAAAAATGAGCTCAAACAAGCCCTAAACCCCTTTTCCTATATTTTTTTTTCGTTTTTATCAAAAGGGGTGATAAATGAGGCTGAGTAGTCGCTCGACTTGCCTGCCATCGAGCTTGACTTGACTCGTCAACTCACTCAATAAAGTGTGGCTCAACTTGCAATTGATGGAACAAGTCGAGCTAGCTCGCAAGCCACTCTTGACTCGCATGACCAAATAGTTATTCGACCCAAGTCGACTCGATTCTCCCTCACTAAACACGTGTAGAAAACAATGAGCCATATATATATCACCATCCCATACTGGATGGCCCACTTATTTATACCCCCAACTAAACACAAGTTTAAGATCTATTTTGAAATAGGGATTTCTAAAATTTATTATTCAGAACAATTTTAAATCTAATTAGAAATATTTTATTGACATCCATGACTTCAATTTAAATTAAAATCGAATTATTTTGTCTTGATTCCATGAAACATTATAGTGCAATTTCGAGTGAGTAACAACTCATGACTTGATCGGGGATCCTATGACCCATAAAAACATCCCAACTCAATTAAAAATTTAAGTTGATTTTATATTCATATCATTGATTAAATGTGTTTGCACTTTTACGTGTAAAGTTCATCGTTTTTAATTTTTGCTTCTAGTAGATCACGTATCAAGACCTGTTCGTGTAGCATGATTGATTCTAAAATGTATTTTTGACAAGAAAAATAAAGAATAAACTTATATTATTTTTGTATATATTAAGTTGTAAACATTCAGGATATACAAACATTTGTAAACTTGGAACTCTTCCCAAATTTGATAACTTCACGCAATGGAACACCTTAATAACTCAACAATAAGAGGAAAATATGATTTTCAAATTTGGACATGAAAGAATTTGAATTTTCACTGGTTTTCAATTATCATAAATAAATAAATAAAAATGGCAAAACTTATTATTAAATTTATCCGCATTAATTTACCAAAATGGTCAGAAGGAGACATAAGTTGAGCTCAATCGAGTCAGAATGTATATAATTTTCAATATTTATTATTCTGATAAAATTAGAAACTCCATAATATAATGGGTGTCAACTATGAGACAATAAAGGTGCTCACTTTTTACCCTCTTTTAATTAGGGGCAGCAAAAAAATCGAGCCGCTCGTCGATTCACGAGTTTGGATTGGTCCAAACTTGTTTTGGGACAAGTCATGGATTGAGTCGAGCATTCTTGTTTTGGGTTCATGGACTAATTTGTTTGTTTTTGGCTTAGTATATTAATTTCTTTAAAAATGAGTCGACTCGACCCACAAAGCCCACGAGTCAAAAGTGCCGAGTTGAACTTAAGAACGTAGGATTCCACTTTTATCCGACGTGGCAATGATTAAACGTGCCGGCAACATATTTTTAATTTTAATTTAATATCTGAAAATGATATAACATGCTTATCGTGGAGACTACTTTAAGTGCGAAACTGAAATGACGAGACTACCCTTTTTTGTTGTGACTTGGATTCAAAGGGTGGAAAAACGGATGGGATCTGGTGGCACGCGCTTTATAAGTATTATTCTTTTGTCCAATCATAATATTATTGTTCTATCCTACCATAAAAATAATTATTTTTATCTGTTGACCTCGTTTTTCGTAATGCCAACGTGAACAATAAATATCGGGCCCACTCACGCTTATGCTAACTCAAGCAGGTTCCGGTGCGTTTTGATTGAAAAATCGGACGGAGAAAGGGAATGCATGAACAAGAGAGATGCTTTACGGCGCAAGATAAAAATGTCTAAACACCGACGATAAAGGCTAAAGTGATTGCATTAACAAACAATCACTAACAAAGTGTCAATAACCTAAGATCAAACTAACAAATGTAGAAAAGACAATTTGATTTATTAAGAATATTTTTCTTTTGAGTGTATTCTTATATATTAAAATCAATATTCAAAATACCATCATTTACAATTTACAAAGATCACATATTTATAGAGTTCTGGTTGTCGTAGTGATCATTGTATCAAAATAGCGTGGCCTCATCTCCTTGATTGAAACTTCACATCACTAAATCTATCATACATTAAATCTATTGACAACGAGTTAGCCGTCATATACATTAGGCTAACGCATGATATTTTTCATTACAAATATTAAATCAATCATTCCTAAACATTGTCTACAAATCTTGTAAGAAACATCTTCAATTTCAGGACTTCGGATGAGCTGAGGGCTTCGATCGGAGGGAGTTTCGTATTGGTGGTCTTATCTGTGAAGAGATTCATATACTTCTTTGATTTCTTATGTAACGCTTCGGCTTAAGAGTTTCAGCTATTTAGGCAGCACTTCGATACATGAATTTCAGTATTTGTTTGACTTCTTTGCATTTGATCAATTGGGTCTTTATTGACCTTCATTTCCATGTGGACTGCGACGTGACACTTTGATTCAGGCATTAGCGACGAGACGTAATATAGTCCCACAAGTTTAGATATGATTATTTATATAATGCATGAACTTATATGAACATTTTGTTAGGACGGGTTTTTACCCACCACACTATTAATTTCTTAAAATTGGGTACCGTACAATCTATTTTTGTAAAATTGTTTTCATATATTATATCATTTTCTGTGTTCTTTTTCCCCTTCCCGGGTCAGTTATAGGTTTTCGAAATTTGAGTGTCTGAACTTAAATATCTCAATTGATTCCTTCACTTTTACTAGTAATCACAACATGTTTGTTGCAACTAACTTTAATAGAACTAAACTAAATAATCGAGAAAGTTGACATGTCCACAACATCGAGGTATTGACCAGAGCGAAAGGGCAGTTTAGTCTTTTCAATTGTTATAGGTACCTATTATTCCCTCTCACCCAAACTCATTCAAATTTTACGTTTGTAACATGTAGTAGACGATCAATACTAAACATAACTAAAATGATAATGGATACGACATTTACTATTTTCATTCATACGGTTTCAATACTATAAAAACATCTTGATAGTGTAAGAACCAATTTCAAGATCAATACATTTAGTCCATGTTTGGTGGAGATTAAGTTAATAAAATGTGTAGTTGAAAAATCGTGAATCCCATGAAAATATGTGATTATAATTAATTGTTTATTTTAAATTATATTAAAATCTAGATTTTAATTTCTACCAAGTGCGGGGCTTAAACTCGAAATTATTAGGGATGACGTTGGGGTGTGATGGAGTCAGGATATGAATTAAAATATTCGTATTTATCATCCCGTTCATAGAATCCAAAGTAGTGATCATATTTTTCCATCCTCGTTCCGTTTAACTAACTGGATGGGGAACTCGTCCCATTTTAGCGTGGGTCGAGACTGTGTCAATATATGAGAGTAGGAGGTTGTATATTATTTTGGGAAAATGGAAAGATTTTCTATACAAGTTAACTTGTAGCTATAACAAATGTATGTACACGGGTTTTTCGTTAGTTTAGGCCAAGACATACTGAAATTGGTTGCCCATTTGTTGGGACATTTTTGCATAGAAATCGGGTTTTCGTGGACAAACTATAATGGAATTTAAAACAAAAAATTAACAAAATTAGATAAAAATTTAAAAGTTGACCCGACGTTTTTCTCGACGGTACAAACCAGGCTTGACCGGAGGATTCTGATCTTCCTCCACGTGGTACCATCACGTACATATATGGCCCCACACCAGAGCAAGTCTTTAGGCAGTTCTTTACATCAACTTGCAATAGCCGGTCCCGTTACTGATGGGTCCGGTAGAAGGGTGGATTGTATAAAGAATTGGGGTTTAAGCAATGGTGGGGGTGGCTTTCAGGGGGTTTTGGCAATTTATTGTGTGGGAAAAAAAATTACATGGATTTTTGGTAGGGAGAGAGAATTTGGTACGATGGAAATGGAAAATTCGGATTACTTTTAGATTTGCTGTTTGAAAAAAATTCTCCGATCTTGCATTAAACATTTATACTGCTCCTCTTCTTCGCAAATTCCACAGAGATTTATTTTCTAGGAAAAATAATGTGGAAATTTGCTGGAAAGCGGTGTTGACAGAAAATTGCAGTTTTAAAGGTGATATATCCTTAGTCTTTGTCATTTTGTTCTTTAATCTGGTAAAATGAGTGTTTTCTTCAAAAATTCCCTTCGGTGCTAAGAAAATTTGGTAAAGTGAACGAATTATTAATTGGGAGTTTGTTTTGGTGTCAGTTTGAGATTTTTGTCAGAATTCGGCAATGAAACAAGGCATTTCTCTTTTTTATGTGTTATATGATTTGTTTTGATTTACAATTAGATACCTTTTTTTCTGGAAAAGTAGAACTTTGATCTCGATCCGTGGAATTTTTCCATGCTTGTTTTCAAACTAATTCTTTTGAACCGTTTGAGTTGTTCAAGATGGTTCGGTCATTGATTAGTGTAGCTTCTTTTGGATCATTATTTATGAATGTAATTTCATACGTGTACGTTTTAAAGTTCAGTGATGCATGAAATGATCGGGTTTTTAGCATGGCAGATGCTTTTGGGGAATGTTTTGGTTAGGGTCTTAACTCTTATTATGTTCTTTCCTTCTCCATTCTTTGTTTGGCGTAGATAATTTTTGGGAAAATGGTGATGGATTTGGAATTGTTAAATATTTTCCAATTTTTTATGAACTTGTTTGTTTTGGATTAAAATCAGATTTTAATCTAAATCAAATTCGAACAATCAATACTAACCACATCTTTCATGTGTTCATAGCTTTTCAACCACACATTTCAAAACCTTCTATCACAATCTACTAAAAATCTAATTTTAATCCCCACCAAACACCCACTTAATATGCCAAATCAATAAGGTGGCCTCAAAGTTTCATTTTCTATGGTTTATGGCGATATTCATGTGTTATATATGTGAATTCTATTACATCCATTCATGAATGCATTTCATGCATAACATTGCTTTTTCTCTACTCATCATTTTAGATTTTAATTGCAGGATGTGTATCTGCTTTATTCTGATTATGCTAATCTGATCTAATGCTTTTAGTTCTTTAGATCACTTGTGCGCGGGATCTTGGTTCCCTCAATAGTTTTTTAATTGAGTGATTTTATGGTAAGTTTAAAGTGATTGCGTTTGCAATAGGTCTTAAGGTTGAGTTAACTATTTAATTGGTTTTAATACAATTGCGATGAATAATACTACCTTTTTTTTTACACGTCCACTGTAGAAGTAATTTTTTCGTTCCTTCGGTGGTTTTCTTTCCAATTTCCTTTTTTAAGTTTGTTTGGGTGGGATATGTGGATTTATGACGTTAGATGCTTTTATATTTAAACCAAATTCTGTTATGGCTAATAACCGTATCAAATTAGTAGCTTTTCATGATTACCATGCACCTTAATTGAATTTATTGTGTTCGTTATGGTAGTTTTAGTGTTACTATATTGTCCTGCAGGATGTGTATCTGCTTTATTCTGATTATGCTAATCTGATCTAATGCTTTTAGTTCGTTAGATCACTTGTGCGCGGGATCTTGGTTCCCTCAATAGTTTTTTAATTGAGTGATTTTATGGGAAGTTTAAAGTGATTGCGTTTGCAATAGGTCTTAAGGTTGAGTTAACTATTTAATTGGTTTTAATACAATTGTGATGAATAATACTACCTTTTTTTTACACGTCCACTGTAGAAGTAATTTTTTCGTTCCTTCGGTGGTTTTCTTTCCAATTTCCTTTTTTAAGTTTGTTTGGGTGGGATATGTGGGTTTATGACGTTAGATGCTTTTATATTTAAACCAAATTCTGTTATGGCTAATAACCGTATCAAATTAGTAGCTTTTCATGATTACCATGCACCTTAATTGAATTTATTGCGTTCGTTATGAATCAAAATCACAATGATATAACAGGAGTTAGTGCGATCAAAGAATATAACTAACTGGCTTATCATATATGCATCCATATAGTCTCAACCATCAGGCAGATGTCGGACTATTTTGTTTTCACCAATTTTGCCTTGTGAATTAATTTGATTTGCCCAAACTTTTTATGTTGATTTAATAGTTTTCACTGCTAATGTTGGCAGGGTCTCTTGCACTTGGGCTTTCCTTGCATTAGTGACTAGTGGATGCGCTTCGATGTTGGATTTTACACTATGAAGTGTAAATGAGTGCTGGCGTTTTGCTTTTATGAATTTTTTATGGTATGGTTATTGAGATATGGTGTTGCAGAAGAGGCTAGACTATGGATTTAGTGGCTATGAGGTGCCTCCCATACCCCGAGCTGCCAGATCTTCCAGGGTAACAAGACAGACCTTCCTGGACCGCTAATTTTTTCCTTTTATGGCTTGTGGTTCCTAAAAACTTACTCGTTTTTTGTGTTAAATTATGACTGTGTCTTAGAGGAGATGCATATTTCGAAGCAAAACTGATGACCACCAATTGGGTTCGTTTGACTTATTGGCTTCTGTAGCTGACAAGTTACTTATGGAGGGGGGAATTTCCCCAAATACCGAAGATACGTATTCTGGTAAAGAGCAGCAGACAGTTGTGGAAGGTTCAATTACACAAGGAGAAGAGGCCAAATGTAAACCTTTGATAGTGAAATCTTGTGATCTAGACGTCTGCGATCAGAGTTCTCTCTTTACAGAGAAGGTCTCAGAAGCTCCCGTTTCAAATTTTTGTTCAAATGAACTAACATCTCTTCTAAATGAAGCTCGCTCATTGCCTGCATCTGTAATAACTCCCGAGTGCTCGCGAAAGTTCTCTGATGATGAATGCAAGCTTGAACTCGGGATTACCAATCAGAAACTAGATGTTCGGTCATCTGGTTGCGGAGTATCCGCTTGTAGATTAGAGGGTGAAAGTGTAAAACAGATAAAAATGGAATCCAAAGTTTATAGGAATCTGTCAATAAGTAGTGGGGATAACATGTGCAGTCCGGGTTGTCCAGTGACCTGGGAAAGAAAGAAGTCTGCATTAGTTAGATCACCTAATAGTGTAAAAGTTCCCTCTCGCAGGGGCCACGTGTCTTGTGGTTCTTTCCCCTTTAATTCAGAGGGTGTGAAGATAGTTACTAGAGATAATGACGAAAACTCTTGTAGGCGCACTCAGCCTAGAAATGCAAACAAGGCCACTAGGCCTCTGCCACATAGTGGAGATTGTAGAAATAGGAAGTCACTGGCTTCTAAGCATTGGAAAGCGATTCCAAATCTGGAGGAAGGTTATAATGCCAGTAAGATTTTGTGAATTGCTTTAATTTAAAAGTGACTCAAATATGTTCAAACGGTATGGATGCTGTATTTAATTTGATGTTATAACAATGTCTTCAGATAAAAAAAGATGCAGTTTCCTGAACAGACATAAACGCCAAATATCTCAGAGGGATTACCCTTTCAAGAAAAGAAAGCTTTTTTACTGTAGCTCAGTGCCTAATTCTGACTTACTGGTTAGCAGCAACGGAATATGTAGTTTGCCTGAGAATGACGCCAAAGGAGCTGCCCTGCTCTCTGGTCCTGCGTTGCCTGAAGGTTCATCTACACTCTTGCATGCACACTACTCACGAGCGTGCATACACACATTATACATCTTTTATAATTTTTCTTGGAGTTAATTGACCCAAATTCAATTATTATTATGCTGAATGTAGTGAGTGCAACTCCCACTTCTGCAGCAGGTGAATGTTCACCCTTCCAGTCCAGGAATTCCCATGGTATGTGAACCTTTTATAGAGTAATAATTCATTTTTACTCTTATGATTAGACCTGTCTGACATTAAAAGAGATTCTCATATGGTGATATTTTCTTTCACTCAGTGAAGCTTAAGATCAAGTCTTTTAGGGTTCCTGAGCTTTTTATTGAGATTCCAGAAACGGCAACTGTTGGGTCTCTTAAGGTATATGAACAACGAATCTTGACTTTCTGATAATGCTCTTGTAGTCATCATCATTATTGTGGTATGAAATATTTTTTTGGTTCTCTTGCCTTCAATCTTGAAATGGCATTTTCCTTCCATTTTTCAAAATTTTAATTTCTCAGTGGTTATTATCTGGTGTCATGTTTTGATCTCCACTTTTGGTAAATCAATTTGATTTGTATTCAACTAGTTTCAGATAACAGCATATAATTTCTTGCTTTTAAATATGCAGAGGACTGTTATGAAAGCTGTGTCTGCAATACTCGGTGATGGACTACGTGTTGGCATGCTTCTGCAGGGTAAAAAGATTAGAGATGATAACAGAACTTTATTGCAGACTGGAATTTCTCATGATAACAAATCAGATGCTCTAGGTTTTACACTGGAGCCCAACCCTACTCAAGTTTCCCCAGCACCGTGTCCAGAAGATCCTTTCCAACTTCCTCATGATTCTCCACAACCACAAGCAAGGTGTTCTTGGTGTGCTATAATATCTGTTTGGTGACAGTTTGTTTACTCGGTCTCACAATCTTTTACATATGCTCCACCAGGGGCCCTCCTATTCCCAATGTGGATCAAGATGCTGTTGAGCTGGGAACTTTGGATGCTCTTCCAGATCCTGTGGGAAGTGACCTCAGGAATTTCCCTGAAAGCGATAATGGTTCAGCTCCTTCTACTCCTGTTATGTCATTAGAGAAAACCCCAACAGGTTCACTAGCACTGGCTGCTGTTCCTGAAATTGGAGAGGCATTGGCTATTTTTCCCACGCGCAAATCTAAGCAATCTGAGTCAGCACAACGTCGAATGCGTCGGCCTTTTTCTGTGTCTGAAGTGGAAGCATTGGTTCAGGCCGTTGAGAAGCTTGGAACAGGAAGGTACATCCGTTAGAAACCTAAATATGGAATTATAGGAAACGTGGTGGTTTCTTGCTCAGCAAGCTATACTAATGGAGACGTAGCTATAAAATGCATAAATTGTTAAAAGATGCACGAAAAGGCTGAATGTACATTATTCTATGCGCTGCAGGATCTATTTTTGTTTTCTTTCATTTTGTTCAGTCTATTTTCTTTTGCACTCTGTTGGTGGTCTTCTGCAGATGGCGTGATGTTAAGCTGATAGCTTTTGATATTGCGGAACATAGAACTTATGTGGATTTGAAGGTTAGCAGCTGATGCTTTCTTCTTGCATGTATTTCTTTGGCTTTCCATTGCTTTTTATACTCGTGTTATCATTTCCATTTTTTGTCTCAGCTTAGTGTCATCGTTCCAATTTTGCTTAATTTGGTTTAATTTCCTTTTTTGTTACTACTTTTAACTGCCAAAAGACTAACTTCTAAATATGGGCTGAAGTATGGATGAATATTTTAATGTCATCAACGATTTTTCCTATTAACAATCATGTTATGCACGAACATTGTCTCTACCCCCCCGGGACCTCCTCGCTTAATACATCGTGAACCTGACTATTCTAGTAGCTCCGTGCTCGTGTTGGATACTAAGAGCAATTCGATATTTTCTTAACCCTATGCTATGCATTTTTATTGACGTCTTGGTTTTGTGACGCTGGGAATTTTCAAGGACAAGTGGAAGACTCTGGTGCACACTGCAAGAATATCCCCTCAACAAAGGAGGGGTGAGCCGGTACCTCAGGAGCTTCTCGACAGGGTGTTAACTGCCCATGCTTACTGGTCCGAGCAGCAAACCAAGTACCAGCTCATATCACAACGTGAGAGTTGCCTTGTCTGAAAGATTTCAGTGTTCAAATCTGGCTGCATAACAGGATGAGAATTAAAAGAATATTTGTCTTGTGATTATGCAGGCTGTGTAAAAAGGAAGTAAATTAGAGTTCATGTAATATTTGTAGCTCTCATGGAGATCTGTTTCCTTTGTGGAGTGATAGCCATTGTAAATGGGGTGACAGGCAGAATAAGGAATCATTTTAGCACTTTTTTATACTATAAAATACTGGCATTTTGTTAATGACACTTATTTACAAGATCTCATTTTTTCTGTGTGTTTATTATATGCAATTTCTAAAGGAATTTTTTTTAATTGTTACTAGAAATAGGAGATAGAGAGATAAAATAATCGAATTTCAATTATTTGTGGGAAGATATCAATTGGTTGAAATTCATTTTGAAAATTATTTTGAATATGGTACAACCCACCATTTTTATGGAAATTTTTCCCTAACGATTTCCCTTGGAATTAGAGGTAGGCAAGGTAAGTAACTACTCACTCCAGTTTCGAAGAAGGATTAAGCCATTTGTGCACTTCTTTCGATGGATTGATGCCATTAAAGTGTTATAATGGTTAGATTAAATTTAAATGTGTGAGATTGAAAAATGGCGTGAAATTGTGTCAAGTGTGAATTCGATAAGTCAGGGTGTAAATTATGATATACACGTAGCAAGATTGTTCGAAGAAAAAAGAGCCTAAATCGTCAATGGAGGGGTCGAGAATTTTCGCGTATCTACACATCACTTATTAAGCAAACATATCCACTCTTCTTAAATCAGAGATTGGTTTTCGCTGAAAGTTTCATACAAATTAATCCACTCTTCTATAGAAGCAATTGTACAGACCATATCAATAGCCAATGCACCTTCAAATATTTGATTCATTGCCGTTGCTAGGTAAATCAAACTTCCGCTCAGATCTGTTCCTGCTAAACATTCTCTTCAGTGAGCTCCCGATGGACGACGATGGTGATGAATCATTTATGTAAACATTCTCGATTTCTGAATTCGGATCCGCCACTATGATTTCCACCACAGAATCCACATTGTTGATCCGCAATTCGTTTTCTGATAACCCCTGATTCAGAATCTCTTCGTTTTGTGATGAACTTGAATCTGCAGAATTTGTATTGTCAGATACTACAGGAGCTCGACAAATGGGACATGTTGTATGCGAATGGAGCCACATATCAATGCATTCAACATGGAATGCATGATCACATTTTGGTAGTCTCCTGCCCGCGTCTTCATTTTCAAATAAACTCAAACAAATCACGCATTCCAGTCCACGTTTGTGTTCCTCTCCTTTGAACACGAACAGTGGTATCGAAGAAATGGTTGAAGATTCAAGACCCTTGGATGGAGAAATAGCGTAATTCGTATCAACTGTTAATGTGTGAAAATGATGAAACCGAGCCCCGAATACTTGCGGAACTGACCCTGACGTCCCACCCCTTTGACGGGCTAGAGCTAAGAACCATTTTGCGTATATATGTAACAACAAAACAAATATAACTACAAGTAGTAAAGAAACAATCGCAGCAAGCATGATGTTGCTATCGTAGGAGAGTATGCTATGGATTACACCGTTCTCTGGAGATGATGTACTCAACATGTTCGACGCATTGCCTAAATGGACCGTGGCAGTATACAAGTAAACAAAACAGTGGTACCAGGTCCAATTCTAAACTTTAGAAACTTGAACAAGATTTGGAGTAGAAGTAGAATCTATTCTCGTTTGATTATGGGACTGCGTTTACGTGAATATAAATTCATTGGTTGCTTGTGAATTACGTGTTTTTGTTACCTGTGATTGATCAAAGACACGTGAGTGTGTGTGTGATCGATGAGAAGGTCAACAGGAAATAATCCTTTTACCGGTCCAAGGAGCATAAAGTCATAGAATCGTTGCATGAAAATGAGGGAAGGGGGCTGAAATAAAGGTCTCGTGAAGGCGACGGCAGAAATAGGTTATTGGGCTATATTATTATTGTATTGGATGGAGTGATTTAAGGTAATCATGTGCTTACTCTTATAATATTAAGAAATGCATCACATTTCATTCAAGGGTATGCATTTCTGAGACGATAAGGTGGTGGTGACAATCGAGCCGAGCAAGCGTATGCATTTCTGAGACGATAAGGTAGTGGTGGCAATCGAGTCGAACGGCTCGTCAGCTCTCCTGCTCAGCTCGTACTGTAGACGCCCACGAGCCGCTCAGGCTCGTCAAAAAAGAGCCCGAGCAGGGGGCTCGATAGACGAGCCAAGCCTACTCAGCTCATCAAATTGACGAGTCGCTCGTTTAGGCGAGCCCACGAGCTCGGCTCGTGGCTCGTATAATTTATTAAAAAAAANCAAGCACGAGTCGAGCAGGGGGCTCGGTAGATGAGCCAAGCCTACTCGGCTTGTCAAATTGATGAGCCGCTCGCCGAACGGCTCGTTTAGGCGAGCCGGCTCGGCTCGTGGCTCTCATAATTTATTAAAAAAAAACAAAAATAATTTTTTTAGGTTGAAATAGTGGATATATATATAAAAAAAAAAAACCATACCAACGACGAGCCGAGCTCGCCCAATTTCCCACGAGCCGAGCGGGCCCGAATATGGGCTGAGCCGGCTCGGCTCAGCCCATTGCCACCTCTACGATAAGGAAACAACTCCAGTGTTATAAAAAGCGTGTTTGCATATTTAAGTAAACATGTTTAAGTGTGAATTTTGACCTTGTCATGATGTCATCTAGTTATATATAGCTTGAAACTCAACACTTTTGTCTAGCCACACTTTACATTTTTTAGAACAATGTTGATTATATGTCTATTAAAAGATATAACTACATCAAATCGTATCATTTTTACAATCTGGTAGCACCAGAGTTGGGGGTGTAGGGATCGTTCCCTCACCTTGGGCCGTGCCAGGACTTGAAGAATTCGAAATCCTAGGTATCTAATGGTGTCAAAGATACTTAGTTATTTTTAAGATTGAGATTATATATGAAACATTTACTACTACTTTTAAGATTGAGATTAATATATGAAACATTTACTAGTTGAATTATTAAGTGT
>CAIGRS010152370.1:0-13695 GCA_903798395.1 Fraxinus floribunda | reverse complement strand
TTTTTTTTTTTTTATTTTTTCTTCTTCTTTGAGTCCCTTTTTCTATGAGCGTTTTAATGGTAAATTGCTGTGAAGATGTTTATGTTGATGCATTTTGTTGAAATATTTTGATTTTCTTCAAATCCGATCTTTTGTGGGTTTTTGAAGATGTTTTATAGGAACCTGGACTTATTTAGCTACAAAATCTTTTTTTTCTCCCTTTTGAAACTTAATTCATGGCGTTGAAATCCAGTCAATTTTAGGGTTTCTTCGTTCTCTATCTCTTACGCCGTCGTCTTCTCCAAATCTCGGAGTCTTTTAGGTAAAATTGCTGTTTCCTTGAATCCCCTTTTCTTATCAGCGATTTATTGTTAAATTTATGTGTTTTTTTTTTTCCAAAATTACTGTAAAAATTGGTGTGTTTGGTGCATTTTTTTTGAAATCTATTCATGTTATTTTGTTCAAAACGGCGATGAAGGCCGATCTTTAGATTTACACTTTGTTTTTGTGGGTTTCTTAAGGTGTTCAGTTTTGACTCTTGAGTTTTCTTCTCTTTTTGTATACCTTTTATAGGGTTTTGTTACTCTCTTTTTTTTCGCACCCATTTGCATTTCCAGTTTTCTTCTCAAACTCTCGGAGTTTTCAAGATTTTTTTTCATGAAACTTCCTTTATTCCCGTTGTTTCGGTATTTTTACTAAGTTTTTTCTATTTTACAAAAAAAGGCTGGTTTTTTACTACCTTATGGTGAATTGTTTTGATTTTTTTTTTTTCGATAAATTTTGTGATGTAACCCCATCTGTGGTTTTAAGGTGTTTATTAGATTTAGAACTCTAAATCTCCTTGGATTCTTTTGTCTTTTTGCCTTATTTTCTTATCATTTTAGTACCCGTTTACATTTTCAGTTTTCTTCTCAGACTGTCGGAGTTTTTAAGGTTTTTTCCCCTTGAAATCCCTATTATTCCTATTTTTGGGTATTTTGTTTTTAAATTGTTCTTTTACTAGAAAAAATTACTGTTTTTATCGCCTTTTGGTGATTTATTGTGATTTTTATGTTATATTTTTTTTTGATATACCTGATCTTTGTATAACTTGCTTCCCTTTTCGTGGGTTTTAAAGTGTTTAGTAAGAGTTTTGATTCCTGAATCTCCTTAAGATTTTTTTTCGATGTATATATATATATATATTGTTAGCTATTTTTTTGATTTACTTTGATGTTTCTTTACGCAGAACTGGTTTTTGACGAGTTATTTGTATTTTTAAATGCTTTTTCCCTCATTTTCTTCTCATGCAGTTTGTTTTTCCTTCTTTTTGCCCTTTTAGTCCCATAGGAAGTAGTTCATTTTTATTTTTATATTTTTGGAGGGGGAGGATGTTTGGATCTGTTTAAATTAATTTTGTATTGGCTACTAGTTTTTTTTTTGGTTGCTCTCTGTTTTCAGTTTACTGACATTCATGTGCCATTTTGGTATTATTTTTTTCCCTTGCTCGTCATGGACTACTTTATTTGTTAGCTGCGTTTCTTTACAGTTCTCTGTTTTTCTTTTCATTTTGGTTAATCGTAATTATGCATTATCTCCTAACATATTTGTTGTTGCCAGACTTGCAGAATCACTGGTGAAACTTTTCTAAGATACCTGACAATGGATTCCTCTGAACAAGCTCATAATGGTGAACAAGAGCATAATGGGGCTGCGGATTCTTTGCCGCCTCCCCCGCCCGTTCCTCCTAGTGTAACTCCAATAAAAGCGGAATCAGAACAAGCAGTGAAGAAGGTTTTTCGTGCTCCAATGGCTAGACGAGGCACAGGGACCAAGGGGAATAAAGTTCCCATTCTTACTAATCACTTCAAAGTGAATGTCTCCAATGTTGATGGGCACTTCTATCATTACAGTGTATGTTCTTGAACCCAACGTCTTTCCTATTTTGGTGGTACTTTTTTTGTGTTTTACTTAAGATTATGTGTGGCTTACTTAATAATTTACTTCTCCTGATTTTGTTTCTTCTTAGGTGGCCCTGGCCTTTGAAGATGGTCATCCTGTAGATGGGAAAGGTATTGGAAGAAAAGTGTTGGACAGAGTTCAGCAGACGTACGACACTGAGTTGGCTGGAAAAGAATTTGCTTATGATGGGGAGAAAAGCCTTTTCACTATTGGTTCACTTCCAAGAAACAAACTTGAGTTTACTGTTGTGCTTGATGATGTTACATCAAATAGGTTTGTCTGAACATCTGTCATTTCAATTGTTTCCATTGATGTTTATATCTTTATGCTAATGCATGGTTTGTATGCAGGAACAATGGGAATGCTAGTCCTGGAGGACCTGGAAGTCCTAATGATAATGACAAGAAAAGGACAAGGCGCTCATATCGATCCAAGACTTATAAAGTGGAGATAAGTTTTGCTGCCAAAATCCCCATGCAGGCGATTGCAAATGCTCTTCGCGGTCAGGAATCTGAGAACTCCCAAGAAGCATTGAGAGTTTTGGATATCATTTTAAGGCAGCATGCTGCAAAGAAGTAAGTTGTGCTTCTAGCTTTACGTCCTAGTAACATGAATTAGATTATGCCTGTCTATGCTAAAATGTTACTTTACATAAGAGTCAAGACTTAAGTTCTAATGGTAAAATAAGCAACTTCCTTTCTGAAAGAGAGTTAAATAATAAAAGAACTAATTACATGTTTGGCAAATAAATAACTGCGACTCTTAACACACATTTGTCGCTTAAGGTCGTTATGACTTGATATGTACTTAACCATAATGTTCAATGTCAGGGGTTGCCTACTAGTTCGTCAATCATTCTTCGACAATAATCCGAGGAATTTCACTGACGTTGGAGGAGGAGTTCTTGGCTGTCGAGGATTCCACTCGAGCTTCCGAACCTCTCAGGGAGGCTTGTCTTTGAACATAGGTCAATATTTTGTTTGCATATTTTTTCTTTAGATGCTCATTTTAACTAAATCGCCTTCCTGTTCTATAATTTCGTTGCAATCTTTTATTTATGATATCCTTTTGTCTGTGTACAGACGTATCTACAACTATGATAATTCGGCCTGGTCCTGTGGTAGACTTTCTTATTGAAAACCAAAATGTGAAGGATCCCTTTTCTATTGACTGGGCAAAGGTAATGAACAATTTCACGTAGGCAATTGTATGTATTTAATTGAACCACTTCTTTAATCAAGAGTATTTTCTCATTGCAAACAAAATCTACTATAATTTGAACCACTCAGGCAAAACGTGTTCTGAAGAATTTGAGGATAACGACAATCCCTACTAACCAGGAGTACAAAATCACTGGATTAAGTGACAGGCCCTGCAAAGAGCAATTGTATGGTTTCTCTGTTTCGTTTGATCTTATTAATTATTTTTTCGCCATTCTGGTTTCCATTGTTTGGCATGAGTCTGAAGTTGTTCCCTTTTATTGAAATGTTTCAGGTTCTCGTTGAAGCAGAAGAACAAGGATGATGCTGGTGAATTTCAAACCACTGAAGTAACTGTCTATGATTACTTTGTTAATAGCCGTAACATTGATTTGCGCTATTCGGCCGATCTGCCTTGTATCAATGTCGGGAAGCCTAAGCGTCCAACTTACTTCCCTATTGAGGTAAAACTATTGCATTTCTGGTTGAGTTTAATCCCAGATGAATCCCCCCCTTTCTCTTTGCTATTGCTACTATTTTTTTCTTAACTGAAAATAAATCACACTAATATCCAAAAGACAGAAGTTTGATTGGTTTGCTTTTGTCCTTGCAGCTATGTTCATTGGTGTCCTTGCAACGGTACACCAAAGCTCTATCCACCTTTCAGAGAGCTTCCCTAGTGGAGAAGTCGCGCCAAAAACCGCAGGAGAGGATGACAACTCTGAGCGGTGTATGTTTTTGTTTTTCTGTAGGTATGATTTTACAAATTGACTTTGATTGATGGTGTTGGGTATTGGCAGGCTTTGAAAAGCAATAACTATGATTCGGAGCCTCTGCTTCGTGCATGCGGCATTTCTATCAGCACTAACTTCACTCAGGTTGATGGCCGCATTTTACCAACCCCAAAGGTGCGATTTCAAGAAATTTTATTCTTGATGGATTTATCTACAAATCAGTTCTATTGTAATCTTGTTTTGTCGAGGTGGGTGAAAAAGTTTCAACTAATCTTTAATCATCTAACTCCAGTTGAAAGCTGGAAATGGAGATGATATATATGCTCGAAATGGAAGGTGGAATTTTAATAATAAGGTTTGTCTTGTGCTGATTTGACCTTAGATGTAAATTCAAATTAATTTTTTTATGTTTCTTATCACTTTAAAACGCATTGATATTGTTGGACAGAAATTTGTGAATCCGAGCAAGATAGAAAGATGGGCTGTTGCCAACTTTTCAGCTCGCTGTGACGTACGAGGCCTTGTCAGGGATTTGACTAAAGTTGGAGAAATGAAAGGAATTGTATGTTCTGCTAGTTTCTTTTGTGCTTACTATTTGCTTCGAGAAATTTAGGCCTCTCTTTTTTTCAACCACGCATTTTTCAATAAAATACTATTACACGCAAATCCGAAACTTTCCTTATTTTTTAACTACACATTCTCCATCAATCTACCATTTGAAAATACATTTTTCCAATTTAATGGGGGCTCAAACAAGTCCTTATTGAAAATCTATGTTAATTCTTTCTATGCTGTCGTCAGAGTGTGGAGCCTCCGTTTGACGTCTTTGAAGAGAACCCACAGTATAGACGGGCTCCACCTCTTGTTCGGGTAGAGAAGATGTTTGAAGATATTCAATCAAAACTTCCTGGGGCGCCCAAGTTCCTTCTCTGTTTGCTTCCGGAAAGAAAAAACTGTGACATTTACGGTTTGTTATTGAGTAATTGCTATGATTATAAATTACCCATAAAAGTTATTTAACATGAACAAAACTTTTAAGGTCCTTGGAAGCGGAAAAATTTGGCTGATTTTGGGGTTGTTACCCAATGCCTGGCGCCCACCAGAGTTAATGATCAGTATCTGACTAATCTTCTGCTGAAGATCAATGCAAAGGTAAGGTGCTCAATGAATTTGTAAGTTGTGTTAAATATTTTGAGATTTTGCCTTTATAATTTCACAAGTGTGTGCTCATATCTTCTGTCCCTTGGATTTTTGTGTTTTGGCAGCTAGGTGGCTTGAATTCTGTCTTAGCCATTGAACAAACTCCGTCTATTCCAATGGTATCCAAGGTTCCAACCATAATACTTGGTATGGATGTGTCACATGGCTCCCCCGGCCAGTCTGATATCCCATCCATTGCTGCGGTAAAGTGCTACCAATTTTGTCTGGTTGATATGTACTTGATTTTCTCTTCCCTTTCTAATTATTGCAACCTGCTTCTGTGTTTTCATTTTAATAGGTTGTAAGCTCGAGACAATGGCCATCAATCTCTCGTTACCGAGCATGTGTTCGCACCCAATCCCCCAAGGTTGAAATGATTGATTCTTTGTATAAGCGTGTATCAGACACTGAGGATGAGGGCATAATCAGGTTAGTTTTTCGTCTCGAGTTAGCATAATTAAAGCAAAGCCGCCTGTAACTACACACTTGTGTACAGGTAACTAATTGGATCATGATTTGAACTGCAGGGAGCTTTTGCTTGATTTCTATGTCAGTTCAGGAAAAAGGAAGCCCGACCAGATTATCATTTTCAGGTAAATTGTTGTAGTCTAGGTTGTAAATAAATTGTTTTTTGATCTCAAGCACATTTGATAATTTTACTCATTAAGCCCTTGTTTGATATAAGATTACATTCATTCGAAATTTAAGTCAGTTAACAATTAATTTTTATCACATTTCATCAATTTTTATTAAAATCTACTAAAACTCTGATTTTAATCTACAACAAACAGGGGCTAAGTGTACTGTTAACCACAATGTTTTCATAGTCTTCATTGATATCATTTAATCATATCTATAAATTACACTGCTAACAAGTTTGCTGAATTGTACTGCTCCCCATGTGCAAAATTTTCAGGGATGGTGTGAGCGAATCACAGTTCAATCAAGTTCTCAACATTGAACTGAACCAAATAATAGAGGTGAATCCCCTCATCGCCATATTTAGGATGAGAAGCTTCTTGAATTTGAACTGAAGTAAAGATAACTTTTGGGTCTCGACCTTTCATTTCATTGTGCAGGCTTGTAAATTTCTGGACGAGAAATGGAACCCGAAATTTGTCGTAATCATTGCACAGAAAAATCACCATACGAAGTTCTTTCAACCTGGCTCTCCAGACAATGTGCAGCCAGGTAAGCAATATGTATTAACTGTGCAAATATCAAATTTCTATTTATACTTGTGTGAGAGTTGCATAGTAAAGAAGCTCCATTCTGCTGACTCCTTCAACGTCCCTACTTGGCAGGAACAATAATTGATAACAAAGTTTGTCATCCGCGAAACTATGACTTTTATCTGTGTGCTCATGCTGGGATGATAGTAAGTGTTTTTGCATAGCCTCTTCTAATTATCTTGCCATCTGAATGTAAATTATTGCTTTAGTAGTGCACACAGTTTTTGACGCCTATATTATTGTGACATAGTTATCATCTTGAAATTGTATGAACTTTACCGTCTTGGCTAGTCAAGTTGAATGACTTAAACTTACCTGGATCAGGAGGACATTTTCTCGAGATTTGCGTGTAATCAATTGTTATACTCTTGTACTACTTGTTACCTGAATTGATCTGTCCTATAAATTTACTAATAAGGATTACCGAACCCCTAATCATGTTATATTGATACACTTCTAGTTTCAATTGAATACCTGTAATTTTGGCCCCTTAGATGACTGATTGAATGGTAAACCTTTAGTAAATTGATGTCCGAAATGCAATACAAATATCTGCATGCTTTTAGTAAATCAAGAATTTAATTGTGTTCTTGATGCTTTTAGAAGTTCGACCCCTACAACTTGTGATTAGAATGTCCGCAACACGTACTAATTTTGTTTGTGTTTATTTGCCAGGGGACCACTCGACCTACTCATTACCATGTTCTGTTAGATGAGGTTGGTTTCTCACCAGATGATCTACAGGAGCTTGTGCACAATCTTTCTTATGTGTAAGTAGAATTCTGTACTAGAGTTAATTTATTCCCTAAGTTGAAACAATATGAAGTATTCGATTATAATCGCAACTCTCTCTATTGCAGTTACCAGAGGAGCACTACTGCTATATCCGTAGGTAAGATTTAACGTATTGTATGAGAGCCTTTTACTGATTTTGATACCAAATACTTCTGTTTCTTTGATTTTTACCATTTTTTCCTTGACTGATTAATTTCATTTTTTCTCAACTGCAGTTTCTCCTATCTGCTATGCTCATCTGGCTGCCACCCAGTTGGGGCAATGGATGAAGTTTGAAGACGCATCAGAGACGTCATCAAGCCACAATGGGGTTACACCTGCTGGTGGTGGTCCTCCTGTGCCACAGATGCCTAAGTTGCAGGAGAGTGTCCGTAATTCTATGTTTTTCTGTTGATGTGAATTTAGTCTTTCTTGGCTTGTGTATAAAAGACGACTTCTGCCATAGTTGTTTATGTGTAGTGTTCAGTATGACTTTCCGCTAAGTTGCTAAGTTTATGTGAAGTGTTTGATCTTGGATGGTTCAGAACCTAGTAGACGCCAGTTGTCTATGTATTTATATCCTCAAGCTGGCCCCCTTCTCGCTGGCTTAGTTTTCTGTCTAGGATGCTGTGTTTTGTCAAACTCTCTCGTGGGAATGTTTTGTGGCAGTTTGCCTAGTACTATTGTGTCAGGTAAAAGTATTATTTAGCATCTCTTTTGACGGCTTAAATTCATTTACTTTTGCTCTTAATTTTCCTCAGTATTTTGGAAAGTTCTCACAGGATGAGGCTAATATGACTCAAGACAGAACTGGGCCCTTGGACTGTTCAAGCTGCTGGGCTCTAACTTGCTATCTTTTGGTGGGCCTTTTGGCTGCCTGTCTTTCTGGGGCTGCCATTGGAACTGTTCTGGGCTTGCTGTAGCTAGCCATTATTTGTGGTCCTTTTCTTGTGATGGGTGTTACTGGCCCATTGAATCTTGGCCACAATTGTTTGGTAATGAGCCATTCGGCTGATTAACTAGGTCCAAACTACCTGGCCTTTATGGCTCGGCTTTGGGTCTATTTTTTCTCTTGTTTTGTTTAGAGGAAATTACACCTAGCCCTGATTCAATCAAACCTTTTCATAAATCAGGTTATAATTATTTATTTATTAATAAATGTATTGTTAATAATCAATCACTAACAAAAATTAGTTACCATCATTGGGGGATGGGGGATTTTTAAATACAAAATTCATCATCTAATATTCCATGTTCAGCAAGAGCACTACCATTCTTCAATCCATACCACCATGTTCGCTCGAGAGATTTTCTCGTTCTTTTTACTGTTGTCAGCAATGTTTTTCCTAAATCCCTCCTTCGAACTTTGTTCATTCAAACATTTAAGTTGTTCAAGATTTTATGAACCCTCACTCTTTATTTACAAACCCAAATCGAAAATGCTGTTAACAAGGAGTGTGGATTGAAAATTTCGTTCAGATGGGTGCAAGACTCTTTCTCTACGAGTGGGTGTGAGTGCTAGTATGCACATTTAACCATTTTGAGTACGTGGAGATAATGATTGCTAATTTACGTTTTGTGTGTGGAATGATAGGAAAAGGAAATAAAGGATAAGGGGCATCTAATATTAAGCAAGCTGAGCAACGTTTGACCACCATGAGTTTGGAGTTGAAAGTCAGATTATTACAACTTAATTCTCTCGTGTGTATTGCATACGATTCCTGTCAGCTTTAATACAATTATTGGAGCAAAACACTTAAATACATTCCTCAGGTTTGTTCTGTCAAGATCCCCAATTGTTTCCAATTCTGTAGTTTTGAACGATAGTGTTTTTTTGTTAAGTTTCGTGTTATAATTACAATAATTGCTAGCTTAATTACTAAAATTGTTGGAAACAATGAATATTCAAGAGTGTTTATTGTGACATGCACAGGCTCCAGGTTTATACTTATTTCTGGAAAGGCAGCCCCTACCAACATCAGCTTTTGTGTTTTTTATGAGAATCATGGTACGAGAGGTAGCAAGGATAATGACCCGTTGATTGTAGATGAAGGATCAACGACTAGGTCGTGAGCAAAGAAGGTTAAAGAAACTATGAGATTACTTGTTCAAGTTAAGTTACGGTGGATGGAACATCAATTACAACGAGCAAAATGACAAGTTTCAAGACGGTGGATGGAACATCAATTACAACAAGCAAAATGACAAGTTTCACATTGCCCTTGAAAGACGGAACAAGATGGATTAACTTGGTTCAAACAACGGATGAAGGAGCTCAAACGATTAACTATGCGACCATATAGTATACCTAGGTAGCATGCCTCTATACCGAGAAATCATGGCGGCATTTTGGATGAACTATGCGACCTCATGTCTATACACTATGCAGCAGCAAAGAACTAGTCCGGTAGCGATTTTTTTTTTTGAAAGAATCCTAGTTTAGTTAAAAACACTTTTTATGGTATTTTTTTTTTTATATCATTTAGGCTCAATTCCATTTTTAATTAGGTTTTATGGATTCCATATGAATAAGATTATTCTTTTCATTGTAAAAAACACACAGTTTGAGATATATTATTGCGAGACATATTACTTTCAACTCGTTCTTCATTGAATTAATTTCGAACTTATCAAGAATTAAATTCTTATATTACTTTCAACTCGTTCTTCATTGAATTAATTTCGTACTTATCAAGAATTAAATTCTTGTAGAGTTCAATGCTTTAAGGTTCATATGTTTTGTGATCATGAGGTCAAGATATTGTTGGCGATTGTCTTGATTTTTTGGTTCAATGATTTATTGGGCCGAACTTTTCAAACGTTGAATTTTGACTTTCTTGTGTTTAATCTAATCTGTCGTGGGTTTCGTACATTCAATTGCTACGTGGGTTCACATCAGTTTCTAGCAGGTTGTATGTCGTGATTTGTACCGATATTGCTGACACTGACCCTACCTCCATTCCCCACAGCGAGGAAAGAGGCAAAATTCAACGTGGTATTGGAATTTTGTTCAGTTAATAGTAGGCTGGCTTGTAAAAGAAATTTTGGCTAACTAATCTGAAATTGTATGAAGCTATATATAAGTAATAAGGATTGACTGGTATTGTGTAATTTGGGGTGTAGGTATTTAGATGGGATTATTTTGTTTATAATAATTTGTATTGGTCCATCATTGCTTCATGTACATTCTGCAAGTTGCTGAACTACAGAGAATTATGATATAAATAATTGGGCCAGAAGTTAAATAGTGCAAATGTCCCTGCACAATCATATGCAAAAAAAAGCTAGTATGTGGTTGAAACGTTTAATGTATGTGAATTTATTTTGTTTTGGTTAATAGTTCATTTAGTTTGTTCGTGTTGCTGGTCAAAGTTTTGTACGTGCAAGTTTCTTGTCATTTAAGCAAGTTATATGAGATTTGTTCATATCAATTAAGCAGGTCATTATTTACTTGATGTTGCTAAAAAATGTTGTTCGCCAGGTGACAGGTCACTTGACACGTCACATGCAATTGGTCACGGTTATGTCACACGTCACATATCACATGTAATTGGTAACATGTTACAATTAGACATATATCTAGTTACATGTCATAGATTACTATTCCCAAGCCACGGGTTATGGGTTACAGGTCCCATTTACAAGTCATAATTTAGTTGTCAAAGTTCAATGTGCACTTGTTACAAGTCACATGCCACACATGTTTTTATACAATTGTCATAGGTCACTGATTTATGTTCTCCGGTTTCAAACCAATACCACATATGATATATCGAATAGAATTGGTCAAAGATCATTGATTTATGTTTACTTATCACATGTTACAATTCACATGTACAGTCACAAGTCATATTGAATAGGTCACAGATCAATGTCAACAGGTTATTGATCAAAATAAATTGGTCACATGTCTTTGTGCATTTATAACATGTCACATATTCAAAAAGCTGTGACAATCAAATAAGTTGTAACCTATAAAATTTTTGATTTGTGACCGAAAAATAAGTCGGCACATTAATTTGATAAATTGTGACTGATAAATAAATTGTAATATGTGACTTTGATGTTATGTATTCTTTCCAAAATTATATATATCTAAATATAGGTAGTTGTGTATTATTTCCACAATTCATTAAGTTTCCTTTTGTTGTTGAAATTTTATTCATGTGAGATTCTTGTCATTTAAGCAGGCCATATGAAGTTTGATCCTGTTATAGATATAGAATATCTTATAAAATGTTACGTGCCAGTCACATGTTACATGTTATTGTTATATGTCAAAGATCACATGTGACGTTCTTAATTGATAGCAGGCCACAACTACACATATATCTGATTATAGCTCTCAGGTCACATACCATATTTTGCATTGATAATATGTCACAACTAGACATATATTTGGTTACAGCTCCAGATCACAAATTACAGATCACGTGCAACCTCTCATTAAATTTTGTGATATATAATTTAATTAAACAGATTACAGATACAATAACACATAATTATTGGCCATGATTACATGTCACAAACCACACAAAATCACTATCACGTCATAGACACAAGTGTAGGTCGACGAGGAAAACCTTATAAAAATTCGCCAATTCATTCAACCGTGGATGTGGTCCCTGTATTCAATAGAGAGAGAGAAAATGGTTAGAGTGAAATGTTTATTTTATTTTTCATTCATGACTCTGAATTTTGAAGGAAATCCTCAAGTTTGTCAATATTGAAAATGGATTCTCAAAATATAGTATATATGAGTTTTTCCCTTTTCTTTATTCATCGGTTTGTGCATGTTTTGTTGAGCTTACAAGTAGCTAACAAGTCAGTTTCTCCATTTCATTGTCTATAACGGGATCCTTTGTATATGGGCCAACAGTATCTTGTTTACAGTCCGTGGCATTTTCGGCCCCCTTCAGGCGTATTTTACAGTATATAGGAGGTCAGGGTTTCTAAGCACTGGATTGAATCGGCCAGTTGTTGAGTTGTGTGGAGCCTGANTGGCATTTTCGGCCCCCTTCAGGCGTATTTTACAGTATATAGGAGGTCAGGGTTTCTAAGCACTGGATTGAATCGGCCAGTTGTTGAGTTGTGTGGAGCCTGACTATACTGGACACCCAGCCACAACTGGCGAAAATTCACACAAGGGTATTTTGGGTATTTTTATTGTATTAGGGTTTTTCCTTCTTCTGAATATATATATATGTTAGTTTATGGCATATGGCTTGTAAGCGAAATTAGTAGCCGCCCAACTACTGTATTGTGATTCCTCAAGAAATAAAAATTCGTCTGCAAATCCGTGTGTTTATCTTTTACTTTATTATCATCTTTTACACAACACCAGTTTGATTGGGAAATTTGGAAATGGTCATTAATTTTCCATTTCTTTTTGAATAAGATGAGGGGCATTTTTTTTTTTTTTGGCTAGAGAGGAAGGTGTGGGGGTTTGAAACCCGAGGAGACATGCAGTGAAAGTAACACTAAATTTTGCGATCTGAAGTGTTACTGGATGTTCAACTCCTTTCAGAGTTGCTCAATGCCTAGTTCAACAATCCGAGGAACTTTGCTGTTGTTGGCGGCTAGGAGGATTTAACCGGAGTAGTCGTGATATTATGGTAATGGAACGAGGGAAAATTCTTTCTCATTAATTTGGTAGAATGTACACTCATAATTTACACAGCAAATTGAAATCAAGGAGCTATACATAGAAAGATTTGAAGATTAGAATCATCTTTACAGAGAAAGCTCACTCCCCCTCAAGTTGAAACGGACTTCTTCACTATAAATTAAAAGAGCCAATACATTGGCTGGACACGTGTCGTCATTTGCCGTCGTCGTAATTCAATTTTTATTTATTTATTAGGCTTCTTCCATCATTCTTTCACGCAACCATACTTCTTTCATTCCCATACAACTACTCCATACTTGTCATACTTCTTTTTCACATCCTCCATCAGAGCGGCTCTCTCCAACTACTCCATACCTGCCATACTTCTTTTTCGGATCTCCATCAGAGCGGCTCGCTTCGACGAACAATCAAACAACGTTGCTAGTGTAGTTGCCATAATTCTTTTTCTGATCTTCCATAAGAGCGCCTCCTCCGACCAACAATCAAACTGCGTCGCTCGTAGAAAATCAGCGCCGCCGACGCCTTCACCTATGTTTGCTAGCAATGGCAGTCTCATTTTTACCTTCTCCCCACGCTGCTGAAGGCATTCAGGTAAATTATTATTAATATTACCTATCGCTGAATTTTTTAATCGGAAGACACGGCTGTCTCCATTGAGACGAGGCACGAATTGCCTCCGTCCGCAACGGAGGCATATCTGTGCCTCATGCCTTTGATAAATGGTAAGTTTTCTACTTTAATAATTAGTTTTGCTATAGGTTTATATAATTTGTTATTCACTCTTTGTTATAAAAAAAAAAAAAAATCCTCTATGCAACACGGAGGATTTTTTTAATAACAAAGAGTGAATAACAAATTATATAAACCTAGCAAAACTATGCCCCTGTTTGAAACCCATTTTTAGTAGAAATAATTTTTAGAATAGTGATTGATGTAAGAAATGTGTGGTGGAAGAGTGATAAAAAGTTTTTGATTTGTGTGTAATATTATTTTATTGAAGAACGTGT
>CAIGRS010152356.1:0-11624 GCA_903798395.1 Fraxinus floribunda | reverse complement strand
AAGATCTAAATGTGCTAATTTTATTGGAAGATGTATTATATGAATGCAATAGAAAATGTACGGACACGTGTAACAATAAAATTAAAATTAAATTTTTTTGTTCAATTTTAAAAGTGGTGTAACAAAATAAAATTGTGGTGATAATCTAACCCTTAATTCACATATTGGACCATAAAAGTACATGACACTAAGAGCATGTTTGAGTCTCTTTCTTTTTTGAATAATGATTTGAAGAAGAATGTGTAGTTAAAAATAAGGAAAAATTTGAATTTGCACGTAATAGTTATTTTGTAAAAAATTTGTGATTTAAAATAGGAGAGAAAAATGTATTTTGAAAATAATGGAAATCAAACAATGCTAATAAAAGGACGAATAATGCTCCTTAAACATGACAGGGCGAGGGTGACAAGTGCTGACAACACATGTTTGGGTGTTTTTCTTCAAACTATTAAAAGTCCGTTTGGTACAGATTAAAATTCAATTAAAATTGAAAATATAGTCGTTATTGAGTCCTACTCGTCTAATAAAAGTCAACAATAAAGACTAATTTTTTAATTTTAATCCGATTTTAATCTTTTCCAAACGGGCTCTAAATCATGTGTACACACTTGTTTCCCTTTTTTTTAATTTGTCATTGAACATGTTTTGTAGCATAACTCTAAGAGGACATTGGCCTCACTACAATCATTTTGGATGACTGACTTGCCGTATGTAATGAAATTTTACGAGGGGGACATATTTCATTCTGGCGTAGAAGAGTGGGCTAGTTAGAAAAATGTCCTACTTTGGGATTCTTTTGATTTTCTCTTGAACATTGCGTCACCGTTCCTTCTGGTGTCTGAAATTGAATAATATAGATCAGCGATCCATTTCTTCTTTCCTCGTTTTTATAATTTCTTCTCGTTGTTCTGAGTTGTTTGATTATTCTGATTTTAATCGAAATTGTAGAAAGACGATGCTAGAGAAAATTGGGTTGCCCCCAAAACCATCACTGCGGGGAAATAATTGGGTGGCTGATGCTTCACATTGCCAAGGATGTTCCGCGCAATTCACTTTCATCAATCGCAAGGTTTTGGTTTCTTTTATTCTTGATTTCTTTCTAGTTTTCTTGATTCTTCAAGTTGCATTTTAATGAGATATATAATTGATAGTGTGATCTTGGTGCGAGAAAATATGATTATGCAGTGATGATTTTGCACTTTTCTTTAACACCCAAATCGCAAAATCGGTTCTTTGACTATTTAATTTACGATCTTGATTTTCCAGGATAAGCTTTACTAGTTAATTCACCAACTGTTAGCGTCTTTTACAATTGAAGAAATGTGATCCTTGGCATTTAGGGGTTATTTCAATCGTTACTATTTTATTTTACCAATATTTTGAATACTTTTAGGCATTTTTTAAATTCTCATCATAAATTAATTCATATTTTGTTGTTTGGATTCAGTACCTCCAAGTGATATAGTGAGGGATTTTATCTTATAATTTCCTGATTAGATATGTTTAATTTGCTTGCTTTGAAGATAGTCACTGATAATAAAGAAAAGAAGTAATGGTCCAATTATTAATTTCTCATCCTGTACTTTATCTTCATTTAGGATTAAGAAAATAGCAAATTGGCAGAAGCAGTGGTATGAAGTTAAGGAGAAGCATCTAATTTATTGACCATTATTTGAAACTATCCAATTTATAGAGTAGTGATTGGCTATTCATTGCCTATAGCATCATTTAGAGATAGATAGGCATTTTTATTTAAGTTCTTTTATCAAGATATGAGATAACCAAAAAAGGTATATTTCATATGCTGTTCCTGTAAACAGTGTGATCAGATAAGTTGGAGGGTGAGTGGAAAAGTGATCAAAATGTCCTATCAATGAAGTAACGGTTTTCTGGACTTTGTCCCTTCACTCCCCCCTTTTTAGAAGCCCAGCACCCTAAGGTGAAGGCAAGTAAGAGTGATGAAAAACCAGCGACTTCCGGCTGTCGAAACAGAAATTGAAATGGGTTAATATTTATATAAGAAACGGGAAAGGCTGCTTGAAGATCAGTGATGGTGTAAATGAGATGTCTTTTCCTTCTAAACATGAGAATGGAAATTAATTCTTGTAGACTCATAAAACTGAATTTAGGCTGGAAGATGAAAAAACCAGTTAGAAATGTTTAGGACAAAAAAGGTATATAGTCTTACTAGAGACACGTGCTCAATTTTTTCCCTAAAATACGATTCAATTTGTACTTTAATATTTCACATGTTAAATTGCCACTATGAGGTGATTAAGAGACTAATTAAAGGAGTGAGATGTGAAGAAATAAGATTGTAATCTAGCCATGTATCCACAAACATTCTTCTGCTAAGAGCTACTTATGGGTCAGATACGTTAAGATATCACACTCTGAAATACAATAAAGTATTGCTCAGTTAGCTGGTGGTTAACTTTTACTGAACCATTTGTTGGTTGTATACACACAACATGCAGATCAATTTGCTAATTTTCCAGAACAGTTGGGCTCAAAATTTTTGAAGAGAACTCTAGGATATATGTTCATAGATCCTTTATTTCTCTACTCATGGAGGTTTCTGACACCTTTTTACTCGTGACATCATTTTCTTTATTTATCTAATTATTAATAGCCCTTTTGATGTCTTGATGTTCTCGATGGAGCTCCAGCACCACTGTCGTAGGTGTGGAGGCTTATTCTGCAATAGCTGTACCCAGCTAAGGATGGTGTTGCGTGGACAAGGTGACTCACCAGTGCGTATTTGTGAACCCTGCAAAAAGTTAGAAGAGGCAGCACGATTTGAAATGCGGCATGGGCATAAAACTAAAGCTGGAAAAGGTACGCTTTTTTAGATTTATTGCTGTCTGAGGTTTAAATAATGGTTCCTTGCACAGCCACTCAAGTTCTTTTACATGATGTTTCTTATTGTAAATGAAAAGCTAAAATCTTGCTTTGAAGTTGTGTGACACATAAATTCCTCTTCTTTTTCTGTCTCCTTTGTTCCTTCTTAAGGAGCTCTTTGTAAATTAGCCTCTAATATGGGGATGCATGCATTGCACCATATGTGAATTAGAAAGGGATTCCTACAATTTATACAAAAAATAAACCACTCATGCATTTTTAGGTATGTTAAGTTGATGATAAGTGTCACACTGTTACTTTCTAGTTTAAGAAAAGGGCAGAGGAGACATTGAAAAATAAGGTTAGCTAACTTTTCTTCTATTTGTCATTTGATTTGGCCCCCATTACTCGATGTTATAATTTTTGAAATAGTGTTTTTTTTGGAGAATGTGTGGTTGAAAAAGAAGGAAAAGTTTTTGATTTATGTGTAATATTATTTTATAAGAGAATGTGTGGTTAAAAAGAAGAGATAAAAGTGTATTATAAATTTAATGGGGGCCAAACGGGGGCTAAGTTGAAAAAAATTAGGTAAATTGTGGTTGGAATAACATTACAGATCAGAATATATTTTCACACTAAGATTTTAGTTTTTAAGTTTGTCATGAGACCAAACAAATTACTAAATAATAATAGTTTAGTTTTGCCAGGGTTTGGATGAAATGGTAAGCTCTCAGTGATTTAAATTTGAAGTCCTGGTGGCAATCATACCCTCACATAAGGAACAAGATTGCCAATACTTTAGAAGAAATTACATTAATTTTACATTTACCTGAAAGTTATACCCCTTTCTTTCTTATACCCATGGCTCGAAAATTGATCATCTTTCAGAATGAATTTCTCGATCAGTTCTTCATGAATAGGTTATAATGGAAAAGGATGACCCAAACATTAGGTGTATTATTTTATTTGAAAGCAACAAATGATTCGGCTTGTTGAAAATTTTTTGCTGCTCTTTGTATTTCAGTGATAAAAATAGAATAAAAAATTACCTTATGTTATACATTTCTACAATGTCTAAATCCTCAAGTTTCATTGTCTCCTCTTGATCTCTTTAGATGTTTGATTTTTACCTGATGAAGATAAAATAAAATAAAAGATCTCATTGGTTTTTGAAGGATTTTTATGGTGTGTTGACATATTATATCTAAATTTTCGTTAATTAGGCATTGATTGCCTGAAAGAAAGATGAGTGTCTTATCAAAGTGTGAAAGTGGAAGGGTCAAGTTTTAGACTACAATCTGCTGTTTCGGTATTTATTTTTCATTTCAAGAGAAGAGATCTAATGCAAAGAGGAATGCCTTGAAAATCGAGATGTGGCACATTTCAAAATGCTCTGTGATTCAATACACGGGATAGCTATATTGTTTCACATTATAGTCCCGACCTTATTGCTTAAGCTCCTTGCAGGTGGTTCCAAACTTGCATCAAAGAAAGAGGATGAAATTTTGAATCAGATTCTGGGTAATGAAGATATGCTTTCTGGTCCACAACTGACAGGCAGCGCGTCATGTTCGAATGTTAAGGAAACATCCACTGCAAACGGAGGAGATATAGGTAGAAGTATTTCTTTTGATCAGCCTGCTCAAGCTTTAGCAGATGTGGGATCTGCTACTCCTGAAGACTTGCGTCAACAAGCCTTGGTTGAAAAAAAGAGATACAGAACTTTGAAAGCTGAAGGAAAATCTGAAGAAGCCTTAAGAGCTTTTAAACGGGGAAAGGAGCTTGAAAGACAGGCTGGAGCTTTGGAGGTATATCTGAGAAAAAGACGTAAAATGGTTTCCTCTTCCAGTTCTATGAATGACATTCAGCAAATTAAAGATGATTCTACATCACCTTGTGAGAATAATAAGCTCCCCATTCAGAAGAGCGAGAAAAAGGATGATCTTGCTTCTGAACTCAAAGAACTGGGATGGTCAGATGTCGACCTTCTTGATAGTGAAAAAAAGCCAGCAGTGATGAGTTTGGAGGGTGAGTTTTCCTCGCTTCTCGGAGAAATCTCTCAAAAACCTAATACAGAGAAGGGAATTGCTGGCACTGATAAGTCCCAGGTCATTGCTCATAAGAAGAAGGCTCTCGAGCTGAAGCGTGGAGGGAAAGTTGCTGAGGCCAAGGAAGAATTAAAGAGAGCGAAAATTCTTGAAAGAAAAATTGAGGAAGAGGAACTTTTGGGAGGGGCCGAGGATTCTGATGATGAACTTTCTGCTTTGATACAGAGTATGAATGATGATAAGCATGATGATTTGTCGGCACAATATAAACACGATATTAATTTTGACTTTGATAACTTTGTTGGCATTTCTGATGATGTTGGTGTAGATGGCACATTTGAGGTGACAGATGACGACATGGGTGATCCAGAGATTGCTTCTGCCTTGGAATCATTAGGCTGGACTGAGGACCCTATTTATTCAGAAGACATTGGTATTGAGGTTGTTCCTATTAACAGGGAATCATTATTAACCGAGGTCCAATCCCTGAAAAGAGAAGCTCTGAATCAGAAAAAGGTGGGAAATACTAGGGAGGCATTGGCACTGTTAAAGAAGGCAAAAGTACTTGAAATGGAAATTCAGAGTTCTGATTCTCATGGAACTGAGTCAATGGCTCAGGATTTTGCAGAACTTCAGAAAGTTTCAACCTCCCAGTCTGCAGAAGAACCTTTCATTCCTATCAAGGTGGGTGTTGAAAATGTAAATGACAGGAAAGATAAAGGCCAAAAATCAGCACCAAAGAGTAAATTGATGATCCAGAAAGAGCTTATCACCCTGAAAAAGAAGGTTCTTTCTTTGAAAAGGGAAGGGAAATTAGATGAGGCAGAAGAAGAATTGAAGAATGCAAAGGTCCTTGAGGAACAACTTGAAGAGCTAAATAAAGCTCCCACAGTCGAGCACCCAAGCGCTAGCAATAAGCAAACTTCCAATACTACAACAATTGATCTCGGAAATGAAGCGGAAGTGACAGATGTCACAGATCATGACATGAATGATCCTACTTATCTTTCACTTTTGAAGAACTTGGGATGGGAGGAGGAAAATAATGAAAACGTTCCATCCACATCTTCCAAAGAAAATAAAAGTGCTTCTAAATACACTGGTCACTCCTCTGTCACGCAGGCCACTGCCAACTTTGAGACTGGGACATCTAGAAAAAGTAAGAGTGATATTCAGAGAGAACTTTTAGGGTTAAAAAGAAAATCTCATGCCATGAGACGCCAAGGAGAGGTTGAGGAGGCAGATGAAGTGCTAAAAATGGCCAGAGTATTGGAGGTGCAGTTGCAAGAGTTTGAAGTACCAATACAAAAAGAAGTTTTGGCCGAAAATAGTGAAGGAAATGCATCCATGGATGCTTCACAAAATGCCCTTTCTCTTCTTCAGATGGACGGCCCCAATAGCCTCACTGAAGATGTAGGAAGCAAAAATAAGATCACCGTGGAGAAACTAGAAGTAGTTCGTGAATCCGTGCAGCCACATATTCGTGAGCCAACCTCTACTCAGGCAACTATGTCTCAACGTGAGTCAAGTTCCTTTGAACAAAATATCATGGCACATAAGCGGAAGGCTGTAACCTTGAAGAGAGAGGGGAAATTAATGGAAGCGAAGGAGGAGCTTCGACAGGCAAAGCTCTTAGAGAAGCGCATGGAGGAGGATAGATCTCATCCTAACACCAGCTCTAGTGATGCATCAACCTCTGATGTCTCTTCTGTAGAAAAGAAAGAGGCTAGTCCAAAGTCAGTCTCCAAGCCATTGTCCGGCCGTGATCGGTTTAAACTGCAGCAGGAGTCGCTTAGTCACAAACGTCAAGCACTTAAGCTACGAAGGGAAGGTAGAACAGAAGAAGCTGATGCTGAATTTGAATTGGCAAAAGCTCTTGAATCCCAATTGCAGGAGTTGGATGCATATAATAACACAGGGAATTCTGAAAATGCTGAATCGGTAGATGATGCTAGTGTTGAGGATTTTCTCGATCCACAACTTCTGTCTGCTTTGAATTCAATTGGAATAGAACACACCAGAACTAAGTCCCAAAGCGTTGAAAGGCCCGAGTCAAATAAATCTGTGACAGTCAAAATTGACAATGCCAACGAAGAGAGAGAGCAGTTAGTTGAAAGGATTAAGGCAGAGAAGGTGAAGGCAGTGAGCTTAAAACGTTCTGGAAAGCAAGCCGAGGCCTTGGATGCCCTTCGGAGGGCCAAACTTTATGAAAAGAAGTTGCAGTCCTTAACTTCCCAGTGATAAATTATCTTAATATTCTTTCATGGTTGAGATACTTTCCACTTCGATATTTTGTACGTTGGCTGCAAGTTGATCTAGATGCTTGAGGTTGGTGGCAAGACTATATGCAGATGAAAAGAATAGACAGAGACTTGTTTTTTCAATTTCTCTATGTATTGTAGGACATCTATGGTTACTATTCGTAACTCAAATTATGATTGAAAAAGTGAATGCAGTACGTTTTGATTGTAGATGGCATTTGAAATAGTCTTGTGAGCATTTTTCTTGAAAAACATCTTATGTTATGAGAACGGAGATTGTTTTTACTTATGGGTGCCCAGTGCTCTAAACATTAGCTAGAAGGGCATCATTTGTTGATGAATTATTTATTATTTAAGGGCCAATAGAACACTCGATTATGGATAGGGCTGGACAAAACTCCCGAATCAAATCGGATCGAACCAGACCCGAACTGGACCGAATCAAACCGAGGGATTTTTCTTAAGTTAAATACCCGAACGGGTATTTGAATCGAAAACCGACGGGTTTGGTTCTTTTTTTTGGTTCTAGACGAAGAAACGAATAAAAATCGAATCTCCCTAATTTTTGTATTTTTTTTATCTTCAATAAGTCCAATTATTTTATTTTTTAAAAATAAATTTGATAACTAATTAATTTAGTCCAAACCCAAAACATGATTTTATTATTTCTTATTTCCAGCCAACTCTAACTTAATCAAATTGACATAAGTTTTACCCAAATTTCTAATTGTTCTGTATTGTTGTTTCTGTCGTTCTATTATTGTGAACTCGTCATCTTCCTCTTCCTATGATTTTAACAGACAAATTTATGAAGAACTCAACAAATAGAGGTGCAAAGGCTATCACGAGATTGAACTACGTTATTTTGTAAAAGTTAAGATTGAACATGTCATAGTCAAATAATGTAGCGTTGTTGTAATATAAAAAAAAATTTAATTATTGTACGGAACTCGGGAACCAAATTGAACCGAATAGAACCGAATCCGAACGATTCCATTTACTAAATACCTGAAAATTCAAGTTCGATTCGGTTCTCGTTATAATCGAACTGGATCATGCCCCACCCTAGTTATGGATGCCCGTAAACATGGAAGAATGATCATTGGTTGCTTTTATTGTGCAGTTTTCACAAAATAGTTGGGATCTATGTGACTATTCTTACCAAACCTAAACATGTCCTTTCTGGTCGAGGAAAATTATTCACCTTCATGTTTTTTGCTCTTCAACTAAAATGTGGTTCCGAAAGATGTCATAAATTATATTATACAGGTTCAAAAGCTTATCGTCACAGGTTAGTCATATTCCTTGTGAAGGTCGGCTTTGCGACACGAAGGAACCATCTTTAAAGAAACGAGCTTGACACAACCGAGACTGAGTTGAATAAACTTGATCCTAGTTGAGTCAACCAGGTTAGGATTTGAAATTTTGGTAGAATTCGTCATATAGGTCCAAATAAATGCTATTTTTATTGTATTGGAACCACCTCTAGTAAATATTAATGCCCAACAAAATTCATAGATACCATTAAATACACCTAAAAAACACATTAGACCTTTTAAAGAAAACCACGTCAGTTATAAAAGCCTATATCTACACTTATAGTTAGTGGGACACGTTTGTTTGCACAACAGGAAGGCAATCCCACACTATATTACAAGTATTGTTGTTGCTTGACGCTTGCGATATCTAGATCATATATTACATTTCATCGAATAAAATCAATCGAAACGTAGTAAAACGCTTGCTAAAAGAGTCGTTATTTACAATGTTTGTAGGACTAACTGTCAACTAGCCCGATGATGATCCCCACTAACGAATAAACGTTGTCTTCACTTTACTAAATTTCACATTTTTATTTGACTTAAAATGTTCTTTCAATGTCGACCGAGCTACTAATAGTGACGAAGACAAAACATCGGATTTTTGCATTTTAGTCGATGCTAATCTTGTTGCTTGGAGATGTACAAGGAGTGGGGAGTCTCGGGACCTAGTAGGTAGGGGTTATGTTAAGAAACATTGATATAGGCTTGTAATTCCATGAAATTATTCGACGCCTACATCTTCTGTCAATCTGTGTTAGTGCTATGCAATGCAAGAACAACAAACGTTTAAAGAAATCAGCCTCTTTTTATATGCAAAAGTCCGATTAGCCAATAATTGAAAGCACCACAATTCCATTCTATATCCACTAAATAGCTGTTGATACAATAGGCTAAAACACGAGAAAACAAAGTTCCCTCCAAAAATCTTTTCCAGCTCAAGAAACAGGAAGTAGAATATGACTTATAAAAGTCGAAACCCAATCCAGCTTCAACAAAATCACCAGGTGATCGCAATTCAGAGTTCGGACTAGAGCCAAACCATGAGATGAATGAAGAGCGCATTTCTACGCTATACATGAGAAAATATATTTCTCATATTTCCATGTCATGTCATGATCAAGAGATGGAGTTGATATATATATATATATATACACACACACACACAAAATATAAATCTTAAACAAAAAAATAACAAATAGAAAAAGTAAACATTGTGGAGGAGATATATTTATCAAAAGGAACTTACTTATCAAGTGGTACATACAGAGAAACTACATAGCGTTTGTGGATATACAGACAAGAAAGAATTGGCCTAATCTCTGTAACTTTTCATTACCATCCTACCCGGAATCAACCTAAGACGCTTCATTAACAGAAAAGTACCTCCACGTTCTATTTTAAGAAAATACGCAAATGTTTTAGCAATAAAGTAAATGTACATCAGCATATTGTTTGTCCATAAGCTAATATTCGTAGCTTAGGAGCTTCTCTGGAGTCCTGAGGAAACACTTCGGCATCGCCTTTTCTTCGACAAGCCCTGCATTATTGTCATTAGTGTCACCAAAACTTCCACATGTAACATTAAATTTATAATGGGCATGAGTACCGAGAAAATACTAAGTGGTGAAAATAGGAATGGAACGACATAGTTATGCTTCGTATACTGTGCATTACTAATAAATATCCAGTTTTTGACCATTATTAATCAAGATCGTATTGAACTAAGAGACAAAATTAGAAGAAGACAACCCCAGTTTGGTGTGGATTAAAATGTCAAAGTCAACAATTAATTTTAACCACATATTTTATGAGATCCACAACTTTTTAACCACACGTCTAAAAATCTAATTTTTAGCTACACCAAACAGGAGCTAAATGTTGGAAAAAAAAGTAATATGATACAAGTTACAGTCAGAGGAAACAGACAAATCAGCCATGGCTTTGCATAATGTGGATCCAAAAAGAAATGAACTTCTAATTGAAGTTAAGTTGCATGTTTAAACTAGTCTAATAAGCACAAGTGAGTTCAATGTTGGCAACAAATAATGCTACGGTTATATCATATTTGCAAGGGAAATTTGTAGGTGAGGCCAAAACCTTTCAAAACAGTACATATAGGTTCCGAACCTTTAAATCGTAGTAGATACGTTTCAAATCTATTAAAAATGTACGGTAGGACTTCTGGAGAATTTCTGTCCAAAAATCCGTTAGTCAACTAAAAGTTCAGCGTTCGACCATTTTATAAAGAAGAAATTGGTAACTCTACATTTTCCCACCTAAAACTATTAAAATATTTTTAAAAAAAGGTCATAATCAAAAAGATACATTTTTTCAAGTTCTTCCGCAGAAATTTTCCCCCACCCTCATTCTCACTCTACCTCTGCCATGCATAGTAAAGAGATTGGGAAAATTTTCACATCCCAAAAACCTTCTCTCTCATGGAACAACCCATTGATTTCTTGCAACTCCACCCCATGATTTCGTGGCTTCTCTATATGTATATGAGTGTTACATGTACAGAGATATATATGTTTTGAATTTTGAATTCTAAAATCTGAAAATTTGTAGCCATGGCTGATGGCTCCTCCATCAATTGAAACTGAAACTAGAAACCTTGGAGGCTTGGACAGTGTTGTGGGTAGGATGGATAGATCGAGGGGTGGCTGTGCATTGTGTATTCAGAGATTAGTTTGCTCAGAGAGGTGATGATATCCTACAAATTTCACAACTGGATCTATTACATCGGAAAAAATCACTTTCATCTTCAATTTGATCTTGTTTTATTGAATTACTAAAAGAAATAGAAATCTAAATAATATTTGAGCTAATTTGACAATGCGCTTTAGTTATGTCTGTGGCGCGGAGGGGAGATGACGGTGCATAGTGTTTTGATGAAGGTTTGGTGGAGACCAATGGCAACGGGTGAGGGTGGGAGAAATTTTATATGGAAGATGGATATTTTTCTTTTGTATTTCCTTTCATTTTTTTGGTCTTTTTATTTAACTATTTTAGTTTTTTAGGTGAAAAAAAAGTAAAGTTACCATTTTGCCCTTCTAAAAAATGGTCAATCACTTGACTTTTAGTCAACTAATGAGTTTTTGGATGTGAAACTTGTTGGAAAATATACTATTGGCAAATAGATTTTCACTTGT
>CAIGRS010152348.1:0-13518 GCA_903798395.1 Fraxinus floribunda | reverse complement strand
TTTTTTTTGTTGATGAAAGAAAAGTATGTATAATGCAGATGTGGGAGGGGCTTATACAGAAGGCTAAAGGAGGAGGATTGGATGTTATAGACACATATGTTTTTTGGAACCTTCATGAACCGTCTCCTGGCAATGTACCGTGCTCTTGTTTTGTTTGTTTGTTTTTCTCTGTTTTCTTGCATTATTTCATAGTTTTTGTGTTTTGTTTAATTAAATTGTCTATTAATATCTTTAATTTTATGGGTTGTTAGTACAATTTCGAGGGAAGATATGATTTGGTTCGGTTTATAAAGTTGGTTCAGAAAGCAGGATTGTACCTTCATCTTCGCATTGGGCCTTATGTTTGTGCAGAATGGAACTTTGGGTAGTTAAATTTCTAAAAAAAATGTGCTGAGATTTGTTCCATTATTTGATTCTAATTTCTTATTCAATGTTTAATTTCTTGGGTTTCAGTGGGTTTCCGGTTTGGTTGAAGTATGTTCCTGGCATTAGCTTCAGAACTGATAATGAACCTTTCAAGGTCCATTTCTCTGTTTGTGTTAACACATTTTGATAATTTGTGAAATTCCTTTTAAAAAGTCAAATTTGGACACTTTCCAGTAAATGACTTAAATTTTGACGGTTTAAGTGGTTTTTGGTGGGGTGTTTGTAGAAAGCAATGCAGAGTTTTACCCAGAAAATTGTCCAAATGATGAAGGAGGAAAGATTGTTTCAGTCTCAAGGTGGTCCTATCATTCTATCTCAGGTACGTTTTTTTCCTTTTCTTTATACGTACTTATACTTGCATAATAGCTTCTGACGAAGACAATATTTTGGGGTCCCATATTTGCTATATTTGTAATGAGAAAATATGGGGATATCCTATATCTTTAACAGATTTGATCAATGTTTTGTTAATCTGAATTGCCTATATTCTCTTGTATCTTGTTATAACTGTGTAGATTGAAAATGAGTACGGATTAGTAAGCAGGGATTTTGGTGCTGCGGGTAGTGCATATATGACTTGGGCTGCTAAGATGGCCATTGAATTAGGCACCGGGGTTCCGTGGGTTATGTGTAAGGAAGATGATGCACCAGATCCAGTGGTAATATATTTTATACCTGTTTTTTGCTTCCAATTACAGTATCTTTTGTGCCGATATTTGCTTGAATCGATCATAAAATCTTTTTCTATCCTCTTAATTTCTTGGAAATTTACAACCCTTCTGAAATTTCTTTAAGAATAACTTTCATTGGAAGTTTATGTATTCAGAAGATTATTCAAAATTCTGTATTCTGACTGAACTCATTTCAACAGATTTTTATCCACTTATACAGGGTTGGATATTGTATTCGAACTGATTGCCCTTAATTTTCTTGTCAGATAAATGCTTGCAATGGCTTTTATTGTGATTATTTTTCTCCAAACAAACCTTATAAGCCCACACTATGGACTGAGGCTTGGACCGGATGGTACGTTAAATATCAATGGCATATGTGGCAAGGTGGATTAAATAGTACTGGAGTAACTCGACAGCATTAAAATGAAAGAAAATGGTTAAATCTTTGTCTGTTGTACTGTCTAGTACAATCCAATACTAAATTCCAAATATGCACACGATGTCTCCTAAATCTTGCTCCTTGTAATGAAATGCTGCTAAACTTCTTTCTTTCTCAAGGTTTGAAGATTTTGGGAGTCCAATTCATCATCGTCCAGTAGAAGATTTGGCCTTTGCAGTTGTCCGATTCATTCAGAAAGGAGGCTCTTTTGTGAACTACTACATGGTTGACACAGTTCCTCCAATTTATCTATTTATTTTTTTTCACCATGTTTTACAATAGGGAACTGGTATGCAATTTTATTTCATAGACTTCGAAAAATATTATTTGGTTAGGAGATCTATGAGTTCGCTAAAAGATTCTTGCTGTACTTCATTAGCATGCAATCTTCTGAAAGTTCCAATCACCTCTCGTGTAGATTAAAATTAGATTTTTAGTAGATTTTGATAAAAGTTGATTAAATGTGTGTTTGAAAAGTTGTGGATTTCATGAAATGATGGTTAAAATTAATTCTCGACTTTGATTTGGGATTAAAATCAGATTTAATATATTACTGAACAGGGGCTAAATTAAATTTTAACCATTCTTTGTTGTTTACTATTTGAAGTATCATGGATCATCTTTACGCCATATTATAACCAGTTCACTACATATTGAACTTGTTCTCGATGTCCTATCAGTATCATGGAGGAACCAACTTTGGACGAACTTCGGGAGGTCCTTTCATTACTACCAGCTATGACTATGATGCTCCTATTGATGAATATGGTAAGAAAATGGAGCATTGACTTTTGATCCTGAGATCTGGGAAGAAAGGTTTGGTTACAATTTGATATGCTGACTAATTTAGTTCACTATTCATTTGAGTAGGCTTGGTTAGGCAGCCAAAATATGACCATTTGAAGGGGCTTCATAGGGCGATAAAGTTATGCGAACCAGCTTTGGTTTCTGCTGATCCTACTGTCACGGCCTTGGGAAACTATGAACAGGTTCATTGTTGAATAAGTTGTTATGGATTGATGACCTAATGTCAAATTCCGAAAGCCATAATAATCAAAACAGGAAACAGGAAACACGAAAACGCAAAGTAACATACATTATTATAGTTGTTCACAGAGCTACATCAAGTAGTCACTCCAAAATTTCACTATAATAAAGGAAATTACAAGGATTTTCTCGCACCTCTCTTATGTTATCTATGAAAAATGGCTCCCCCTAGAATTGTTTATATAGAGTAAGATACCTAATACAGAAATATAATTCCCAAAGAACCCCTATAATATAAGTGGAGTGTATAGTGGGATCCATACTGTCCTACATAAGCATCTATTGACCTTAATATGAACCACATTTTCCTTCTTGGAAGGAGAGATGGGAGGACTACAACTCTACTTGACACTTGAGATTTTATGCATACGTCATTGAAGCTTCTAGTGTTGTAATTATCTTCTGCTTTTTCTTACATGTAAATGTAATGGCTCAATGCTTCCATTTCCAGGCACATGTTTTTTCTTCCAAGTCAGGACAGTGTGCAGCTTTTCTCTCAAATTTCCACTGGGATAAATCTGCAAGGGTGAAATTTAATAACATGCACTATGAGCTGCCACCTTGGTCAATTAGCATTCTTCCTGATTGCAAAAATGTCATTTTTAATACTGCCACGGTAAGTTGTTTTGATCATGCTTGGATTAGGCAGATTATGTTTTGCTGACTAGAAGAGATTTGTACATAATTTTGCTGATATTTCTTTCTTATATTTGTGTTTTTGAGGGACGTCTTCTGGTATCTTGTTTCGTGGACTACTCAATATTGTTTATTATTTTGAAATCTTCCATGTTTTCATCTAAGACTAAAGACGTATAATATGTAGTTGTTTGGAGAAACCATTCTGAGTGGAAGTATTTTCAAGAAAGGTTCTCACTAGATTTTGTTCAATACATCTCTTGAAGTCCCATGGCTTGAACAATTGATCACATTATAGGACACCCATGATTCATATAAATTAAGGCATGTTATTGACCAGTGGTTTCTTTACACTAATACTTAATACTGATTAATTGGTTTCTGCCAATCAAGGTTGTAGCTAAAACACCACAGGCTCAACTGTTGCCTACGAATGTGCAAATGTTCTCTTGGGAAACATTCAGTGAAGACATATCTGCTACGGAGGTTGATTCAAAAATCACAGTTGTTGGTCTTTTGGAACAATTAAACGTCACTAGAGATTCCAGTGATTATTTGTGGTACACAACCAGGTAAGGATAAAATTTAACCAGAGCAATGTTCATTGAAAAATTCATTTTCATGAATCAGAATAAGTTTATACAAAATGAACTTTGCAGCGTTGAGATAAGTCCAACTGAATCCTTTTTACGTGAGGGTCGAAATCCTACTCTCGTGGTGCAATCAGCAGGCCATGTTCTGCATGTGTTTACTAATGGACAATTATCAGGTATGAAGGGTGAAAATGAATAAAAGCTCAGAATCTGTAAAGGAAAGAAATTATGTTAGTTAATTATCTTAACAAAAAATGTACTATGCTACTTAATACAGGATCAGCATTTGGAACTAGGGAATACAAAACATTTCCTTACACTAAAGATATCCCCTTACACGCTGGAGTAAACAGGATTTCACTTCTGAGTGTTACCGTTGGATTGCCGGTTAGTTACCTGACCTTTGCCTTTGTCGTACTCACCATTACTTCATTAGCAAGAATGCAACTTCAAAAAGAAAATACGTGATTGTTAGAAAATCATTTTTTGCCTTCACAAAGATCTGTAGTGCCTAGTTTTGTATTAGACTATGTACCTAAATTTCTGCTACAAAATTCACATGTAAATTAAAAAATCGCTTCTATTTTGTTCATGAAGAATGTTGGCCATCGCTTTGAAACGTGGGGCACGGGAATCCAGGGACCAGTTGTCTTAAAAGGACTAGACCATGGAACAAGGGACTTGTCCTGGCAGAAATGGTCATACCAGGTTCATCAATATATCTACTCTTTCCTTTTTTCATTTTTTAGCTGAGGAGGGGGTGAGGGGTTTACCTTGCTTCTCTTCATCTAATGATGCATTAGTTTTCATAAATTTGGATTGAACGTGTTTATGTTTTCCAGATTGGGCTCAAAGGGGAAGCCATCAACTTGGCTTCTCCGAGTGGAATATCATCTGTTGATTGGACACGAGGGTCCTTGGCTGCAAACAAGCAACAGCCACTAACATGGTACAAGGTATAAATATTAGCTTAAGCTTAATGAGAGTGCTGGCAAGTTTATGAATTCACTCATAGGAGTACTGAATGGTGAAATATATGGAGTCATGTATTGGTCATTTCTGTCATCAAAATGATAAGAGGGATTGAAGTTCGATTCACGGTCAAGTGGTTCTACACTTGTACTGCATCTGCCTATAGGCCTTATCCTGAAAATTTAGTGCGACACCTTTTGTCTTCAATTCTTATTGTAACTTTGCAGGCTTACTTCAATGCACCGCAAGGGAACGAGCCTCTGGCACTGGACCTGGGTAGTATGGGCAAAGGTCAAGTGTGGATCAATGGACAGAGCATAGGAAGATACTGGACTGCCTATGCAAAAGGCGAATGCCGTGAATGCAGCTACGCAGGAACATATCGACAAGCGAAGTGCCAATATGGTTGTGGGAAACCGACACAAAGATGGTACAGAAATTTCTTAATGCATGTTTGGTTAGATGAAATAGACAACATAATGAACAAGATTTTTGAGTTCTTTTCTTGATCTTGTCCGGTGCCGTACAATCCACCTTCCTAAACCTGTAATTAGTGTTTTAGTCAAAAATAGAACTTTTCTAACCAAAGATTCCTAGCTTGCGAGTCTCTTTCTCAAACCCATTTTTTTTCTGTCAGGTATCATGTCCCTCGGTCATGGTTGAAGCCTACACGAAATTTACTGATAGTTTTCGAGGAACTTGGTGGGGATGCATCAAGAATTTCTCTTGTTCGAAGATCAGTCACTAGTACCTGAATGAAGATGACATTTTACTGTAACATATTTATACAATAAATATAATATGTGAAAGAAATAATTAATTAAGACGAAGTGCCCAATTGGTAAAAGTGTGGAATTTGTGTGGGAGGTCAAAGATTCGAGTTACACCTCACGCATTATATTAAAAGTTTTTGATTGGGCTTTGATTCTAATAATAAATTATTTAATAGATCAACTAACCAGTAGAATATGACTATTTTACCTGTCCAGTATTAACAACCCCATTACCACTAGCTATAAAAATTGTAACTAATACTGGATAATGGTAGAGGAAGTTACATAATTTTTTTTCCCTATATAAACACATATTTGGGCAATAGAAAACTACAATAAAAAATGAAATTGTATCTTCCTATTCAAAAAAAAAATATTATTTTCAATTTTACATATTTTTTGGAGTACACTTGAGAGTTCTAAAAAATCATTTGTGATTGATGCACAATTGGTTTATTTGATCGTTATATCTTGGAGGTGATTCTTCACATATGTCGCAGCAGTTTTCGATAGACAATTTCGCTTTAGGACATCGTGTTTTTACGAGACTCAATCAGTCGATAAATTTTATTTTCACACTTTACTGTACTGCAACCAGTAACATTTCTAACATGTACCATATGTACTCGGTTTGCTTTTGAAGTGAAGAAGGCAATCTTCATAAAAGAAGTTGTTCATCGTGTAATGTAACTTTAGCAGCAGTTTCTTGCAGAATGTGTGAAAATAACCCTGAACTTGCAGCCAGAGTATGGGAGTATCATTGAGTCTGTAAATTTGTAAATTATGGTGAAATATATATTACAATTCATGAAATAAAAACCACTAATTTTACCTTATTTGTAATGTATTTTGTTGTTATAATTGGTTTATTTGATCGTTATATCTTGGAGGTTATTCTTCACAGATGTCGCAGCAGTTTTTGATAGACAATTTAGCTTTAGGACATCGTGTTTTCACGAGACTCAATCAGTTGATAAATTTTATTTTCACACTTTACTGTACTGCAATCAGTAACATTTCTAACATGTACCATCTGTACTCGGTTTGCTTTTGAAGTGAAGAAGGCAATCTTCATAAAAGAAGTTGTTCATTGTGTAATGTAACTTTAGCAGCAGTTACCCTGAACTTGCAGCCAGAGTATGGGAGTATCATTGAGGGGGTGTGTGGTAGAGATTAAAATCAGATTAAAATTGAAAATATAGCCGTTATTGTTGACTTTTATTAGACGGGTGGGACCCAATAACGGTCATATTATCAATTTTAATTGGATTTTAAGCCGTACCAAACAGGCTCTGAGTCTGTAAATTTGTAAATTATGGTGAAATATATATTACAATTCATGAAATAAAAACCACTAATTTTACTTTATTTGTAATGTATTTTGTTGTTATATGGTGAAATATATATTACAATTCATGAAATAAAAACCACTAATTTTACATTATTTGTAATGTATTTTGTTGTTATGTTATTAATATCAATAAAAATATGTGATTATTAAAAAATTTCCTTGAAAGCAAAACTATTAAGCCTTTTCCAATACACTAACTTGCTCAAAAGGCAATATAATGGTTTATCTAGAAAGCATGAAGATGGTTATTTATGTGACTTTCAACAAAATATTAATTGATTTATCGTTATTTGAGAGAAACACAGTAGGTGCTTGTAATTGTGATTGTTCTTGCAATCAACACGGGCTTTTTGCTTGTGTAAAATTCAGAATTGGTTAATTTTTTTTTTTTTTGAAGCTTTATAGTTTGTTGTTTGTGTTGACTTGGGATCACTTGCTGCTTGTATATGCAGTGCATGACGGGAGGAGCAAAATGTGGGCATTAAAAGAAATGAAAAAATGTGGGAAAATTGTAGCAAGAGTCTTTAATCTTTACAAAAAGTGCAAATAGATTCCCAACCTCTACAACTAAGACTTATGAGGACCAACTGTCACAAAAGTGAAAACTTGAGGATCTATCTGCACTTTTTACCAACGTTAATGATCCCGCTACAATTTTCTTAAAGTTAAATTCAACTGCTTTTAAATGCAAAAAATGGGATTCCGTTGCCGGGACTTGAACCCGGGTCTCTCGGGTGAGAGCCGAGTATCCTAACCAACTAGACTACAACGGATTTACTGTTAACCTAATAAATTGAAATTTTCTAATCTCAAAGTAGCAACGAAACCTTCGCATTCATACACAGAACTGATTTACCAACGCATGTCATTTACAATTTGGATGAACAATTAACATTAGAAATATAAAACTAAATATATTCAGCTCATAAAATAAGCCAAAATTCAAAAGTTAACGAAAAAAAAATAAAAAATGGCTGCATTTGTTTTGAGTCCTAGACTCTCAGAGAATGCGCTCTTGAAAATTAAGAATTTTTTTTTTTATTTACGTGTAAAATTATTTTATTAATAAAATATATGTTTGAAAGTGAGTTCGGAGAAAATGTATTATTGAAAAATGGGACTCAAACAAGGCTACATTCAATACAAAAATCAAACAACTGATTATTCATTTGGATTCGCCTTTTCCCGTCAAAAGTAAAACAATTAGAGAGTCACTTTCAACTTGTCTTTGCTCTTTTCCATACAATGACAGTTCCACCAAAATCTGAAGAAGCCAACAAATTCTCTCCATGGTTCCAAGCAACGCCTATAACCGGGTAGCCATGACCCTGCAGTAATTACCAATCATTAAAATACATGAAGCAGGTCGAACAAGACCTTGGATGAAATCATGAAGTTGAGATATACCTGTAGTTTGTTTACACACGTATGCTTTGGTCGAGTTAAATCGTAGAAATAGACATTAGCATCTTCATTCCCGGCAACTTCATTGATGTACAGATCAGCGTCAATGAGAACGGGATGTTCTTGTGCATATTTTATGAATAAACTTGTAAAAGCATTAACATTTTAGTAGAAAAAAAATGCAATTTTTGCCTAAAGGATTTGGCAGGCAAGATTACGAATATAGTGTTTGCCTAAGCTTGTAATTAAGTTTACTTATTTTGATGTAAGAGTTACTTTCAAATGAGTAACTTTTTTTTAGTTGAAAGCCAGAAGAAAAATAACATATCCAACTATTTTGAAACAAAAAGTTGTATAAAAGAAAGTTTTACTTTTAAGCTTAGCCAAAACACATAACAAATGGCCATAAGAGCATCCAAAGGATGCCTTTAGTGCCATTGACATAAAGTTGGCAAAAGCATTATCTTCTTTAAATTGGTGTAAAAGTGTAGAAAGGATTATACGTAAATTGGCAAGCATACCTATAAATTCTCCCTTCTCAAGGGAAAGTAGAGGACAGAAAGAAGCACGAATGCTATGCAGTCGTGGAGCCAATTTAAGTGCACAGCGAAGAGTCAAATAACCTTGTATCTCCAAAGAGACGCTACATCAAACAAAAATGCCATCTAAGGTATTAGAATACTGATATTATATCTGAAAGTAAAAAGACAAATATTACTGAACAACCTGAAGAAAGACAAACTTCCATCTTGAGAAAAAGTTAGCAACACAGGACCTCGGGTGAGCAAAGAAAAGGTTCTGTACTGTACAGTAGTGACTGGAGAATTATGCTTGCTGCTACTTCGATTACGATGAGACCTAGATAAGGCACCTGTACGTGAATCCATACTAACTGTGTATACACATCCCTGCGATCATTTGTAAAGAAAATGTCTTACTCTTGGGGGAAAAAGAAGAAGAAGTTCAAAGCTAATCAGTTATCAGAGGTGGAGGAGTCCATGAGGAGCTGACACACCTTAGCATCACCGCAGAAGATAAGCTGACCAGTGTGGTCATGGTCCATAGCAGTAACCTTACTGTCAAAGGTCGCTTTACTGATTGTTCTTCCAGTGCTGAAATTGAACACCTAGAATGCCAGTTATAAACCAGTGCGTATGTGAGAATATGTTAACTGTCTTACGCAAGGTAAAGGCATTAAGCAATGCTTTTGATTTAATCTGTAGGATGGCATAATATCTCCGGAATGCAGATTTGATATTTTAACAAAAGGAAAAACATCTAAATAGATGCACGTTAATAAATACAGAAACAATAAGAAAAATTTGTTAGCACGACATCAAAGACACTTAAACATCGCAGGACAAAATAATACATTGATACTACTAGTTTGGATGGTACACGAGAAAAGGAAAAGCCTGCGCTACTAATATGGGCACAAGAAGGGTATGTCCTCTTTTGTGTCTAGCACACAAATGCTGACATCCTCAACCAAAGAAAGAAAACAGAAGAAATTGATATAAGGAAATGGTTTCATGGTTTTGATGAAACATCCACCCAAAATAATTGTGTTTTCAATAAGTAACATTTGCTAGCAGTGAGAGGACACTTAGTTAAAGTTCCACATGAATTACCATTATCTCCTTGTTTGCATTGCCAACTGAAAGAAAATTATTGTTCACCTGCATGAGTAAAATAGTCAAAATGACACTACCAACAAACTTAAAACGTAATATAACTTTATTCTTTCAGGGCAAAAACCATGACAATAGCATGAAGTTTCACATACTTACAGGATGAAAACGAATACAAAGTTGAGGTGAAATTCCATAAATCACCCTCATACAAAGGCCTTTCAAGATATCCCATACTCTAACAGTTTTGTCGATTGAGGAAGATGTGATGTACTGATTGTTAGTTGAGAAGTCAAAATCTGAGGATAGAAATTTTAGAACTCAATGTGGACAGAGTACTTAGCTCAATGTGAATCATGAAATGTACATGTATGAGCATGTATTAAAATGCTAAAAATAGACCACCACGAGGCCCCAGGTTGTTCCAATATTTCACTCTGAATATTCTATGTGAACGTTTTAAAGTGTGACAAAGGTCTAGGGGGGTTTAAAATTAACAGAGGAGGGTTGACAATTTAAATTGAGTTCAGTCAAAATACGTTCTCCATTAAGACAAATGGAGCCATCGAGGGGTCTCCTAAAGGAACAGAACGCAGATCAGCGAAAAGTTACTACAGAAAGAACACCAGTTAAGCCTACCCGTGACATCTTTTGTATGTCCCGTTAACTGCTTGAGAACTGCAGGTGAAGTAGAAACAGTGCATACAGTCAAGCTTCCATCTGATGCTCCATAAGCAAGCAGATCAGAACTCACGTGCCCAAACTTTATGACCGTAACTACAAATAATGACTGTTGGTTACTTCAGAATGTAAAATTTTCAATAAAGACAAAATAGGCAGCAACAATATACAATCTGGTCTTGTTCTCAGAAAGACGTACCCATGGCCTTGCACTGGTCAAAAATGCAGTGCATCCCTACAAAGGAATATGCAGGTTCGCCCTTTCTGCGTGGGAGCTCAGTATCACTTGCATTCGAACTGACGCTTGTGCGGAAACTCAATGCTCTACTACCACTTCGTAGATCCTTGGAGAAAGGAAGAACATAACATATTAAAATGACAAGGCTAGAACACTTCTTATTCTCGGGAATGACATGTGAGTGTATAATTCACAACGAATCACAAGAACATATATAAAATGCGATCTGAAGGATTGGATATCCATACAACAATTTCATCAATACTTAAGTTGAAAACCAATTGATCACAATAAGCATTTGCTCTCTATAACTAAATTTGCGAAAAACTTACTAGACTCAATGTGACATTCAGATTAGTTTTAACCTGGGAGGTTCTAGATGCAAATGATTAAAGGGAAAACTGTCTGTGCATTACATATATACATGTATGTGGGTGTATGTACAACATGATAGCCACAGGACCATGAATACCACGGTTTCAACTTTCCATATGAGGAACATTAGAGAAAACTAAAAACATCATAAGAAGCCAATATGGCAGAGTCTTATTCAAAAACAATGACTTATCCCCACCAATGATCAATAAGCTTAAATGAATCATACGCTATACATCTGTTAAAATACAGAGTTCCTTCATCTCTAGAGGTCAATAGAGAATGCGACCTTTATCAAAAATCTTTCAAGTACTAATTATATGTTTGCTTAACTAACTCTAATGAAGACAATTGTCAAGCAACTCAAAGTTATCGTATTTAAGATGTCTCAGTTCTTTGCTTGGGGCAAGCACATATTGCCTCGTGAATCCCTAACAACCTTTTACTTTTCCCTACTCGCAAAGAATTCATTGTAAGACAGAAACTTGAAGAGAACAACAAACATAACGGAGAAATGGCACATACCCTGCTCATACTCCAGCTGTCCACATCAAACAAATGGGAGAGTGGACTTGGAGATGGTACCCATCGTCCACTGATGCATCAACCAGTAAATTACACTGATGTGAGAATTGTATGGAACACAAATTTAAACAGAAATCTTATACTGTAAAGCTGAATTTCTTTCAAAATTTTTAAAACTTGTACAAAAAGGTTTCAGAATCAACAAACAATAATTCATCGATACTCATTGCAATCAAAGTAGTATTTCAGTCACCTCTGTCCTGGAGTGCTCGGGTAACTCGGTATTTGTGAACTTTCCCAATTTCTCGGCCTATTAATGTAATTACGGAAGGCAACATAACCTTTTCCATTACATCTCCAATCCTACAACAAGAAACCACACAAAATCAACATTTTCATATAATGAATTTCTTACTATGTTGATTTATAATATATGCTAAATTTATATATAAAAAAGTGGTAAGAAATGAAAATTTGCTTCCAATAATAAAAGAATTATCGTTTTTGAGAAATTCAACAGATTGAGTACCTTGATATGAAATTCACTGACAACGATTATTTGAATTCTAGAACAGGCATCTCATCATTTAAATCAAAGCAGAAAAATGAAGAATATGCCAAACTCAAGTGGATATACAGTCTACAAAGTACTAGTTGCGTTCTACCTTTTGATTCTATTTATCAGCAATCTCGTACATAATTGACACTCATGTACGCACTAGTCTAAAACGTATATACACATAGCAAATATGGAATGATGATGCCTTGTGCATTTTCGCTGTCACGCCTTTAACACAGATCTATAACGAACAGGAGTCCAAATCACCCAATGCAAGAGTGTTGAACTAAGTAATGTACTCGTAGCTGCATACACTTATATCCATAGGAGCAATCAAGGAGTACCTTGCGGCGCAGGACACTGGACTGAGCTTTCCGATAGAGGAGGAGGCGGCGGATTCCAACGTAATTGGGATCAGAATTGGGAGGAGAAGGCTGAAGCATACAACTGAAGAATTCTGGATCCAATATCACGTCCTCTTTCTTCTTGTCACAATTTTCCAATTTCGAATCATCATTTTCAGGCGAACTCTTCACGATCGCTTGTTCCGCCATGATATTGCCGATTTCGCATTGAATTATTCGACAGAAAAGCTACGAGTTTCGGAGATCGGAGACACAAACGTTTTCGCTTTCGATTTCTTTCGTTTTCGGAATCAATATTTTGTGAAGATTTTGATGGAAGTAGCTACGGACGGTTGATCGCCGTAGTCTATTGGTTTTTCTAATGGCGCCGTATTTTTATATCGAAAACTTATTTTGTGGATGAGATTAAAATAAGGTAATAGTGGAAAATACTCGTTTGACATAATCACTTTTTTAAAATAATCTTGATCATGTATAAAAATAAAATAAAACTTAAAAAGTAAAGAGTTTTCCTCTTTTACTCTCCACACGTAACTGAAAGAGAGAGGAGAGAAAAGTGATTCTCTAACCTCAACGACGAGAGCCTCACCAATGACCAACCAACGACAACCTATATCGGAATCGTCATTTCTCTTGAAGAATGTGAGTTTTTAAAATCATTATATGTTATTTTACAAAGCATTGCTCAATTTATTGAATAAATAAAACATGTTTTTTATTGTCTTTGAAGAAATAATTGTGAATCAATTATTTATGAGTGAAATGGTTGGGAGGATAATGATTGAGTGTGGCAAAGGTGGCGAAGATCGCCGAAAATGGCGATCTCCAT
>CAIGRS010152333.1:0-10043 GCA_903798395.1 Fraxinus floribunda | reverse complement strand
AAAAAAAAAAAAAAAATAAAAAAAAACGATTATGGAACAAGGTATTGTATATCTATTCAAATCTGTACTTCTAACCTACCCTACTATAAGAATATCTGCGGAGTGTTGTGGATTTTCTCTTACAAATGCATGCGTGTAAATGTACAAAGACCTTAGTATATGTCAACTTGGTTGCCACACATACAAAAATAAAGACATGAAGCATAATTTTATTTCTGTATTTTCTTCATTTAAATCAATTTCAGCTCTTTAAGATAAATTTCTTTGGGAAAAGTGCACCGTTGGTTGGCAACTTATGCTTCCAATAGCAAGTTAGTCTCTAAAGTTTAAAACGGATCATTTTAGTTTTGTACGTTTCATTTTGTTCACAACTAATCACTACAATTTGAATTGGAGGTCAATACTTCTTCGAATTAGCTTTACTAATTGGTAAAAATAAATAAATAAATATTAAATAAATGTTCGTATCAAATTGCTTGTAACTATCCAAGTCATGGAACAACCAATTTTTACTCAGGCTCATAGCCATTTTCTTTCCTTTTGTCTTTATTTTTTTTCACTTTCATTTCAATTAAATACAAGAGCATAACTATCTTTAAATAAAATCTTAATATAGTTATAAAATTGGTACCAAACGGTCAATCTAAACAAAGTCTGAAAATTCGATTAAACAAATAAAAATTGTTCTGAGTGAGATAGTTGAATGAATCTACATGTGAACAATCCAACATGAACCAATGACCTAGTCCACTCCACCTATTTGCACTATATTCAAAGTATCTTACCAAAATAAATGAAGAATATCATTTATCTAAAATGACGATCATCAATAGTCAACGTGTGGCCATGAATATTATTACTCAAATAAATATATCTAAATTTTGCGTTACAATGACTAAAGTCTTAACTTACGAGTTCAAGCACAATATAAAAAGAGTGATGCTTGGTGTACATAAGGGTGTCTATACACTCATATGAGGTGGGATCCGCTTGAATAAAATGTTCGAGTGGACTCCACCCATGTGTGTAACCCAAATTATGTACAAGTAGAGTTATCCATATAAAAATTACAGTGAAGCACGTTGGTTAGTGTTTTTACATCCCAAAATTTGTAGTGATTTACTTTATCACAACAAAAACATATAAATAATATATTGGTACGGGAGCATGCTTATAAGATTTATAGTTTAACTGTAATAACTAGTATACTATCAATAAATATAAAAGAAACACAACATCTTTTAAAGAAAATACCTAACTTTTTGTTCTATCTGAAAATGAAAAACTCGAGGAAAATATAGTTCAAAGTTTTTCAAACAAAACATTTCCAAATTCTACTCAATTCTTAAAGCAGTGAGTTACAGGTTTGACGACCTGTGATTAATCGATCCAACAATTCCAATGACTAGATGCCTTAATTGGACCAATGTCCAGCTTCGGTCAATGGATCTTTGATTATCGTTGAGATCAACGTTTATTTCGTGAAAAATTCTAAGAGTACAGAAAAAATAATAATAAAGAATTTCAACAGAAATTTTGTTATTAAAAAATTGACAAAACTTCCCTACCCCCTAGTATGGTCGGTCAGCCTCTTATTTCGTAGCATTTCTATTCTCAAACTTTAATAACTAGCGGAATTTGTCAATTTACCTTATAATTAATTAACAAGCTGAAATATTATTAAAAGAACAATTCCACCCTTGTCTTTAAATAATAAGAAAACACAACACAAGCAGGAAACAATAAAGAAAAGGGAAAACAAATCACAACTCAGTGATTTCGTATATACCAAATCACAACTTATGTACATATATATTAAACGTGTTTTTCTACTATATCATGACTCCCTACAATACAAATTCATCTTCCAGAATTACAGATTCACTAGAAATTCAAATTTCCACGACATAGAACCTCTTTCAGTCGCTGGAGGAGACAAAGCAGGTAACCGTTTCGATTGATTTGGTAAAAAATTGAACGTTTTCATCTTGTCATAGATTTTTGAATCTATCTGATGTACTGAAAATAATCGAACAAATTATAGATTCTCGACGCCGGAGAAGACAATCCAAGAAATAATTGGATTATTTTGGCCATAAATTGAATGTTCAAGTCACAATTGAATATTCCAATCATGGTTTTTGTTTTATCTATGATCTAAATATATTGCAGGTTCACCAACAAGTTCGGTAGAAATATCAAATGTAGGCCACATAAGATTTGATCATCGTCGGAGAATAGATTCTAGTTAAACGCTTCAAATATTTGGTTACAATCTGGATGCTCTAGACACGACAGTATTTTTCTCATCACAGGTTTAGCAGAAACTCTAATTTTTGGGCAACAAAAGCTTTGATCGCTACCAGAGAAGATATTTCAAGTAATCATTCCAAATATTTTGGTTACAACTTGAATGCTCTCATCACTAATTGATGTTTCTCGTCACATGTTATTGTGCGCAAAAGCTGACACTGAAATTAGTTGAACAAATTACATAATATTGACTGATATAATTACATAATTTTGTTTTATCACATATTGTCCATATATGTGACTTATGTGTGTACTGTGTATAATGGAATATGAAAGAAAAATATGTGGACTATGTAGAAGAAAATGTGACCTATGTTTCTCACCTATTGTGATGCCAATATTAATATTAATATTAATTTGCAGAAATGGAGTACATGCTCACATGTTTGTTAAAAAGATCATTCGGAGAAGGAAAATCAACAGTCAAATATGAACGTTGGGGAGGACATGGTCTCAACCGCAGGAGATACTCCAATTTAGTAATAAGTGTCTGTGACTTGCATTGCAAAACCTGTATAACCTCATTGATTAGCCTATGCAACCTATCGAGATTACAATATACATTATAACATGTACCCTGAGTTGCATAACTTGTCTATTCAAATATGTTTGATCTTAAGATAACAGATTGTGATATCATCAGAGTGAGTGTGCATGTGCGTGTATACACACACTATGAACTGTGACATGTTTATTATAATCTGTGACATTTTCCAAAAGATTTGTGTCTGTGTGCTGTGACATGTAACCTATAACATGTGTTTATTTTCACTTAATCACGAGACATCAAACAAGTTATGGTTGTAACCACAACACACATTAGACCTATGCATACAAATCTGTGACCCTTGACAATAATATATAACCAAATAATGAGATATTATTAACTAAAACATGTTGCATTCATGAATTGCAAATCAAACTTTACACCCACAGGTTAATATTTATTACTGTCACTTCCATTGAGCATAAATTATTAAAAGAGACATATCCGGAATGCAATATTCATAAAATTCGCAAATCCAATAATCAACTTCATTTACAAATGTAATTTCAAGTTTCACTTTATAACAATCCCTTCCCCCTCCGCCTCAAAAGAAAGTAGTGAATCAACTGTGGTTGAATCATGATTTTATGACAATCCAGGAAATGGGTAAAACATGTTTCTATCAATATACGTTTCTATGCTTGACTTAAGTTTGTTTTGATGGTGGTAAGAACACCATTTGTCACTAAAGTTGTAATCTTGCCAGAAAATCAACTCCCTTCTAGTATTATTTATTTTCAGACCTGTTTAAGTATTTGGAATGGCATAATGTTAAACACTTGTTTGGAGTGACACAATACATATGAATCACATATAGAGAAAATGATCCACATTCAATAAGGAAACAAAACAAAATATATGAGATATAAATATTTTTTTATATTTTTGTGTGATCGTGCATAGACCTTCTAGTTTTTAATGCACTTTTATTTATTTTAGTTTACAGAAAAATATAGTGTATTCTGTTTAAAAGAAATTTGCACTTAAGGTGGTCAAGCTTCTATATCCACGTGTTTTGGTTCGTTAAGTTTGAATTAAAATCATAATGGATATTCAGTGACCGTTTGTGAAACAAATTAAAGTTTCAGTGACCGTTTGTGAAAGCAAGTGGAATTTCAGTGACCATTGTTTCAAGTTTTAAACAATAGTAACCGTTTTGTAATTGTTAGGTAAGTTCAATGACCGTTTGTGAAATTAACCCTTTCGAAAATCATGAAAGTATCAAAATTGCAGTTTTATCCCCAAATTCTAAAAATTTCATCAAAAGACCCCAATACAAATTGCATCTAAGGTCCCTCAAATTCCAAAATTGAGGGGTAGATATAGCCTTCACCAAGACAAGAACTCTTGTTGTCGACAAACTTTCCTACAGCATAAACAAGCCACATTGCACATCTTGCAACCGGATTTATACAAATCTTGACAAAAACGATGTCATCTATGAGCTTCATTATCCAAAAATGTATTTTTTTTTTTTCAAACTCATTTTTAACCGTACATTCTACCAATAAAATAATTGGCACGTAAATTCAAATATTTTTCTTACTTTTTAAATTAACATTCTCAAAAAAAAAAAAAAAAAATCAATATTACGAAACCTTTTTTTTTTTTTTTTTTTAAATCCCCACTCCATTATTTTATTTATTTTCAAAATAATAAATAAACTTGCAGAAAACTAATAAACTTTGTCACCTCCAATCCATCCGTGTATTTGGAAATTTCACTGCCACCCCTACCCCATCCTTGAGATACCTTCTGCAATTTTGTTCCATTCCTAGAAGGCCCACCGGCTTGATTTTTAACAACTTATCATCTCATTTTCTCTCTATATCTCTATATAATTTTCTCTCTAAAGAGCTCACTAAAATCTCAACATGATCACACACAAATAAAATGATACACGATGATTAAATCAGGTCACGTATTGGAAATGAAACTAAATCGGGTCACATATATTATATTGGTATATAATCACGTGAATAAGGTCACAGACATAGTGAATGATATGCGTTCAAGTCACATATTCATTAAAACATTAGTCACATTCTGATATCTTCATATATGGATTCTTTATCTTTAGGTTACATGTCATTCATAAAAAAAAAAAAAAAAAAAAAAAAAAAAAAAAAAAAACAAACACAAAAAAAAGAAGAGAAAAAAAAAAAAAAAAAACACAAATTACAAAAAAAAAAAAAAAAAAAAAAAAAAAGACTAAAAAAAAAAAAAAATCAATATTACGAAACCTTTTTTTTTTGTGTGAAAAATATGACTCTAACAAGGGCTAAAATAGATTTCAACACTCAAAAGTTGACCATCTTTTAGATAAAATTTGTTGATAAGGATTATACCTTTGGTGAATTCGTTGATTTCTGATTATGTGTGAGTAATAGAGAATATTTTTATCACCAAAGCGTTCTAGATTTCTAGTCCTAATAGAAATTAACATGGAGAGAACATAATGAAAGTTGAAACTAAGTAGTAGGGGTCTTTGTTATTTCAATGTCAGTAACCATAAGACTTATATTGATGCACCGAACTAGTGAGATCTAGGAAAAATTAAAGGTAAATTCTTTTCTCAAGATCCTTATATTGTAATTCAAGAGTAAGGTAGTTATGTCCCTTTTCCTAGTATATATTTTGTATATATTGATTCATAAGTAGGGATGTATGCCAAACTCCCCCTATACATGTGAGAAAAACAAAAAAATATTGCACTTGAAAAAACATCCAGGAGACAGTGAAGGTGGAAGCTCAATGAAGGCCAACAGTTTTTCACATGTAAATACAACACAAGTTACCATCTTTCACTCTCTTGTGTCTTCTAAAATCTGTCTAGGATGCCATCTATGACAGTTGACTACTCCTCATGCATGAAAGTGTCATAACAGAATATTAGGCAAACCCTTATGGATTAACATTGTTTTATGACGATTTAGGACATTTGTTCAATAAACACCCTTAATTTGGGAAATTAACGCCCACATTAATCTGGGGCGAAGCTAGGATAAAAGAATTGTGGGGACAATTTTCACAAAATTTTAATTGTAAAGGGCAAAAATTGAAAATTACAAGGATTTTTTGGAAATTTAAAAAAAAAAATTGGGTAAAATTTTAAATTTTAAATTTAGTACAGAAGTTCACTGCCTCCACATTAAATCCACCCATGATGCCTCCCGGGACATAGTTCAATGGTGTAAAGGACAAGAGTGAGGTAGTCTCAACTGAGCTGACAGTCGCAATGTGATGGTTCGATTTCTGCCTCTAACAAGGTTTGGAATTGGACTCTTTGTGGACACCAGTATGACAGCTCTTGTACCATGGCCTGTTAAGGCACATCCTGCGAGTTACCTCCTCCACAATGCTCTAGGGATGGGGCGGTGGGAGACTCTCAATGTTGGAGTTCAACCTTTTTTTTTTTTTTGGTAAATCCACCCATGACGGTGATACCACATAAGCATATCATGAGCCAAATCAATATGACCATGAGTTCGGACTTACATGATTGATGTGAGTGACTAATGGAGTATTCGATATAAAATAGTGACTAAATATTGACACTATGAAAGTATAAGGACAATTTGAGAGCATACCTATAAGTTCAATAACAAATCGTGTAATATAATTTACCAAGAACCTCTCTCTAAATACCTGAACATACTAATAAATTATTGTAGTTCGTGAAATTTAGAAATGCCAATATTCACCATAAAAAATAAATAAATCAATACGCCGTTATATAATTTATTGGAGGTAAAGCTTCCTACTGCCTCATTATATTCTTTTTCGTTTATGCTAAGGGTAGGGGAATCCAAATCCTACGAAGGTGACCATTCGACGGGGGTAAAAACTAGTGTTCGATTTGAAGAGATTTTACCAAATAAAAAAAGTATATTTATAAAAGATTTTCAAGCATCCTTGTATTTTAACTGACACATAATTCCTAAATCGGTATATAGAAAATTAAAGAAGATAGATAGAGCGATTTTAACAAAAGTGACATAAATAAATGAAATGCAATGACCCTAAGAATATTTCATCCAATTAAAACTGATTTATTTTTCTATAAATATTATAAAGTTCACAGTTTGTAATTTTAAACAATACTATGAGTATATTAAATATTTGAGATGTTTGATATTTCAGTGTTGTCTTTGCAGGAAGTATTCCAGATGGAATGGGAAACTTATCAGTTCTTTACCGGTTAGATTTGCGTTTGAACAACTTGACAGGTAACTATCTATCCTTCGGTATATCATTTTTCTCATTAAATTTCATCCTGAGGCATTAACTAAAAGAAATCGCAGGTAATATTCCACATTCAATTGGAAAAATGTCACATTTGGAGAGTTTCAGTATTCGTGACAACAATATTCAAGGGCAGATCCCTCCTGAAGTGGGACATCTATCGAATTTAAAGGAGATCATTTTTTCCTTTAATAAGCTCGAGGGTGAAATACCAGAATCTATCTTCAATCTCTCCAAGTTACAACTACTTGCACTAGTAGATAATGATATCTCGGGTACTCTTCCATCATCAGTAGCATATGGTCTCCCTGATCTTGAGAATCTCCATCTTGCTCTCAATAGATTAAGTGGAGATATCCCTCATTACATTTCAAATTTGTCTAAACTTGCTACACTGGAACTTGGTTCCAACTCCTTCAGTGGATCAGTACCCATGAGTCTTGGGGATTTGCAAAACCTCCGATATCTAAGCATAGCAAATAACGAGTTGACAAATGATCCTTCAATGCAGGAATTAGATTTTCTTATTTCATTGAATAATTGTAAGAAGTTGAAGAAAATACAGGTGGGATACAATTATTTTGACGGAATGCTAATTCCTAAAGCAGTGGGTAATATGTCAACGTCTCTTCAGATATTCAGTGCTAATTCTTGCGGCATCAAAGGCCTGATTCCTAGTGAAATTGGCAATCTCAGCAATTTGTTCTGGTTGGAAATGGGAGGCAATGAGTTGACAGGTAAAATTCCTGACATGTTGAGTCAATTGAAGACGGTACAAAGGTTGAGTCTTAATGACAATAAACTAGAAGGGTCAATACCTGTCGACCTTTGCAATTTGGTAAATATGTATCACCTAGATTTAGGAAATAATAACCTCTCTCAACATCTACCAACTTGTTTAGGTGATCTTACTTCTTTACGAGAATTGAATTTATCTCACAACTCATTGTCTTCCACTATCCCATCCACACTGTGGACTAACCGGGAAATTCAAACAATGGATTTGTCATATAATTTGTTCTTTGGCACTCTGCCTTTAGAAATTGGCAGTGTGAAGGGGATGAGAGAGTTATATTTATCAGGAAATCAGTTCTCAGGAAAGATTCCAAGTACTCTTGAGAAACTTCAGAATTTGGTAATTTTAAAATTATCAAACAATCAATTATACGGTCCTATACCTGAGTCATTTGCAAATTTGATAGCGATACAAATTTTGGACCTGTCCAAGAACAATCTCTATGGTGTAATCCCTAAGTCAATGGAGAAACTTAAGGTTCTTGTTTATTTCAACGTTTCCTTCAATGAACTCAGTGGTGAAATTCCAAATGGAGGGCCTTTTAACAAATTAACAGCTTATTCTTTCATGGGAAATAATGAACTATGTGGAGCATCTCAATTTAAGGTCATGCCATGCAAAGGTAACACATCAAAATCATCAAGCAAGACCAGATTTTTGAAATACATTTTACCACCAAGTGCCTTGGCAGTAAGTCTAGTAATTATAATGGTGTGTTTGTTGAGTCGCCATAATAGAAATGCAACTTTTCGAGATCAGTCTATTTTCCCCATTACCATCAAGAGAATTTCATATTTTGAGGTTCTTCGTTCTACTAATAACTTCGATGAAGAGAATCTTATTAGTAGAGGAAGTATCAGTTCAGTATACAAGGGAATATTTTCTGATGGAATGATTGCTGCTATCAAGGTTTTCAATTTAGATATGGAAGACACGAACAAGAGCTTTGATACTGAGTGCAACTTATTGAGCAAAATTCGTCACAGAAATCTTGTCAAAGTAATTAGCAGTTGCTCCAATCTTGATCTTAAAGCCTTGGTGTTGGAATATATGCCTAAAGGAAACCTTAACAGTTGGCTGTACTCTCATGACTATTGCCTAAACATGACTCAAAGATTGGAAATAATGATAAATGTGGCATCTGGATTGGAATATCTTCATCATTGGTATCCCTCCCCAATTGTACATTGTGATTTGAAGCCCAGCAACATACTTCTAGATGAGGATATGGTAGCCCATTTGGGTGACTTTGGCATTTCCAAGCTCTTCACACAAGACCAGAGAATTTCACAGACTAATACTTTGGGTACCATTGGTTATATGGCACCAGGTAAACGGTTTTCTCAATTACATACATATAGAGTTATATATTAAATACATAATCGTTCATAAATTCCGTGCAAACATTATATTTAGTTTGCTTGCTTGCAGTAATTGTTGCCTTTGTTCTATGAAAGATCAAGAAAATTAAGATAACTACATTTTACTCTTCTTCTTCTTCTTGTTTCAAATCCATAGGAACATTTTTTCGAGTGTTCCCTTTCCGACATTTACCTCATTATATATGTATTTATCATTTTAAAATATCGCTTTTTAATTTTAATCACAAATGCCAATTGTAGAATATGGATCGATGGGAATAATATCGACTATGGCAGATGTTTATAGCTATGGGATTGTGTTGATGGAAACCTTTACAAAGAAGAAGCCCACAGATGATATATATGTCGGAGAGTTGACCATGAGGAGGTGGGTGTCTGAATTATACCAGAATGCAATAATGCAGATAATAGATGTGGATTTAGTGGATGGAGTTGAAGAGAATATTAAAGCTAAAGAGATCTGCTTCAAATCAATCATGAAACTAGCATTGGAATGCACAACTAATTTGCCCGAGGAGCGGCTCAACATTGAAGGTGTTTTAATAAGGCTAAAGAAGATCAAAGTTGAATTTCTTTCTAGCATTATTGTAGAAGAACAAGGTCAAAGGTCTATTACTAATTAATCACTAAGGAAATCAGAACATATTTCACTGTTAACCTCTTTCATTCTGATTATTGTAAATGTTGTTTGGCTTCAAATTCTGTGCTGCAGTTCTAACGTGGTCTTAAATTTGGTCTATAAAGTAGTAATTATTTAATT
>CAIGRS010152310.1:0-14408 GCA_903798395.1 Fraxinus floribunda | reverse complement strand
AAATAAGTTTTATAGAGATTCCATTCATCAACAATAAATTCAATTTGGATGATTTAAATAGCTCATATCTAACATTCAAAATGTAATTCACGATAATTTAACATAATTTTATATATTTAACGCACTAACATTACCTTCAAGAACTAGTAATAATAAAAAGTATGGACATTATGTGATATAATCCCTTTATATAATTTATATGGGACGTCTATGATTGTAATTATCTTTTTTTCTTTTGTTTTATTTAAATGGAAGTGTATATTCGTCATTTCACAATTTTTAATTTAGAAAATAAATGAAATAACCTTTTACGCAATGAAATGCAGAAATGAGGATAGAATTGTAAAAAAAATGAAAGATAATGACGTTTTTCACAATAATAGTGTAAAGTGAGGACGTTAGTGCTAATTACCAGAAAAAAAATGACACTTTTATTGAAGGATACTTAAATGGAAGTGGGACCAATGTGAATAAAAAAGCAAAAAAAAGTGCTTCCCTATTCCATTTAAATAAGTTTTATAGAGATTCCATTCAACAACAATAAATTCAATTTGGATGATTTAAATAGCTCATATCTAACATTCAAAATGTAATTCACGATAATTTAACATAATTTTATATATTTAACATACTAACATTACCTTCAAAAACTAGTAATAATAAAAGTATGGACATTATGTGATATAATCCCTTTATATAATTTATATGGGACGTCTATGATTGCACTTATCTTTTTTTCTTTTGTTTTATTTAAATGGAAGTGTATATTTGTCATTTCACAATTTTTAATTTAGAAAATGAATGAAATAACCTTTTACACAATGAAATGCAGAAATGAGGATAGAATTGTAAAAAAAAATGAAAGATAAGGACGTTTTTCACAATAATAGTGTAAAGTGAGAACATCAGTGCTAATTACCGGGAAAAAAATGACACTTTTATTGAAGGATACTTAAATGGAAGTGGGACCAATGTGAATAAAAAAGCAAAAAAAGTGCTTCCCTATTCCATTTTGTGAGTCACCCTTCGTGAGAGCATAGGACTGATAGGAGCATTGTCAATTGTTTAAGTTGGCATCATGATAGGAATGATAGCTATGCCACTCATTTTAGACTTTTGCCCACTCCCTTTATGTCACTCATATGACTTTCTATCGTAACACAATGACATGGTGAAAATACGATATAATAATAGTTAGACGTGGAATCAAATAATGACAATTTTTTTTTACTAGATTAATATATAAAATTATATATATAAAATGGTCCTTGCTAGGGTGCCCCTAACAACAGTAGCGTCGTTAAGATTGGATTAGATCAAGTTTGATCTAAAAAATGAAAATTGAACTTCTTGTTATATGTACTAAATAGAAAAAATCGACCAAAAAAGAGTCGAGTATGTCAACTTTAATTTGCCTTATTGACCTTGATTCTTTACATTTTTAGTCGAAGTTCAGGTTGATTTTCAGAAAGGTTGAAGAAAACAAGAGTTGAAAAAAACATATTTTGATTAACTAAGCATTAATAGAGATTTACAATAATATAATGTCGAAGACATTATTTAAATAAAAAATATGATTAAATCTTTTGCATAAGACAATTCAACATGGTATATATAAAAGTTGATATATATCATGAGTTCAAATCTTGCGAACACTCTGCTATCAAAAATTATGCACTTACCAATTTTTATTTTTTATTTTTACTATAAAACATACGGGACATATCGATAATAGTGTTGACGTAGATTTTTGTTGGATGAAGTGGCTAGCGGATCCCAATTCCACTCATGTCAACGTAGATAAGCTTCTGCAAACTTAGGCAAACAGTAGAGCACGCGATCTTTTTCAATTGTGAGGGAGGTGACTACGAACACTCCGACGATCAAGTCAATCAATGCTATGAGTGTATTTGGGTGTGGAATAATTGGAAGACGTGATTTACAAGATAATATAAAACAAGAGAGAACTTTGAGCGTATAAAACTATATTACATTCAAATGACACTAAGTGTAAGTTTTTATAATAGAAAAGGAATTGTCCCCATTGAATCAAGAGGCACTTGACTTCTTCTTGATGGTCGAGGTGTCTCCTTTAGGTGTCACTTCATCAATCATAGTTTGATTGACATTTAATGTTTTTTTGAAAAGTAGTCACCCTAGAGTATAGGTCTGTCATCTGAAACATAGATTGACAATGATATTTTAGGCACTTGCTACAAAAACGAATCTTCTACAAAAGATCTCTTGGAAGAGATGAGGTGGGATGTGCTTTTCATCAACAAAGAGGCTAGTTGCCTTTAATTTTCCTTTTTGCAACAGACATGACACCCGACGGAAGTGGTGTACCACCTCGACTATCTTATATATGGCCTCACATTTACCAGTTAGGATGGTGATGTTGAGTATGTGCCTGATTGGACTTGCTAACTAGCTATCACGTAGCCATTATCTAGAACCTCATAATAATAGGCATAACTAATAGAATATTAAGGTTGAATCTCAATCTTGAGGGGCCCCACCGCCCCGCCCCTAGAGTATCGTGGAGGAGGTAAATCGCTGAATGTGCTTCAGCAGGCCAGGATACAAAAGCTGTCATATTGGTGCCCACAAAGAGTCCAATTTCAAACCTTGTTGAGGCATGAATCGAACCCTCACACTGCGACTGCCAGCTCAACTGAGACTACCTCACTCCTGTCCTTTGCACCAGCTGAGACTAACAAATAGAATATTAATTGTATCCATATGATTAAAAACGAGCATTAAAATAACGAAAATATGATTTAAAATATTTAGAATTTTGAAAGAGCAGTCTTCTATTAAAATCCGATTTGAGATTTTTAGAAAATTCCTTCCAACTTCAGGTTCTTAAAATAAAATTGATGCAATATTGAACTAGTTCTTAAGGCTATGTGCTCTCTCTCTCTCTCTCTCTCTCTCTCTCTCTCTCTATTTTGATGTTTTTCACGCCTTTCTCGAGCACGTGTGCGGTCCAAAATCAAGACGTTGTACCAAAAATAGATGCCGCCCTCATTTAATCTCAAAGGAGTTAAAGTTATAAACATTAGATTTTTATAATAGATTTGATAAAAGTTGATTAAATGTATTTGAGAGTTTTCAGACTAGACAAATGCTTTTTAAATAGTGGACTGCTGAGGCTTGGTTGATTGAAATACGTTCACATTTTAATACTTTAAATTAAAGGTTCGCGTGACAACGTTTTTGATATTAAAAAAATTAATAAAATATTTGGTTAGAAAATTGATAAAAATTGTAGGTCTTTTTTAAATTTGTGATTAAAATTGAAGTTTGATCAGTTCAAAATCAAACAAGCTATAAATCTTTTTGAATCCATCTTCTCTTCACATATAGTCTTGAAGATGTTCGAGCACTAACCTTTTAGGTTAACATGTTATTTTTTTATTTTTTTTTTAAGAAATTCAACATATGTGTGTGTGTGTGTTTTCTTTTCTTTTTTGAATTGACATGAGCGTGATGTGTTTATGATAAAATTGTATGACGATTGTAATTTATCTTGAATAGTCCTAAAAAGTGTATTAGATTATTATCTAGTAGAGTTCAATTCGTATTACACTAAGTTGCTACAATCCTAATAATATTAGATTATCATCTCGTGCAGTTCCATTTGTATTAGACTATGTTACTAATTTCCTGTCTCTATATACTTAATGCCTCTCTTCCCCTCCACTTGCCAACTACCGTACCTTCTTCTTCTCAGCAATCTTTGAAACTAATTGAATCTTTAAAATCAGCAAATTGATATGGCTTCAATTCAAGAATCCAATCTCAGAAAGGTACTTCTTTTTCATTTATTCTTGATTTTCTTGCCTTCATTCTTCATAACTGCCTACACTGAAAACCAACCACACAGTTATGAGCTTTTTGGTAGAAGAAAAATTCCGTCAATCGTCAAGAAGAAAATTACTTCAAGTAAACTTCCCTCATATTCATCAACCAAGAACGAACCCCATTTTGAAAAGAAGCTGAGTGAGTCTAAATCCAAGAACCCAGACAAAAACCAGCCCAGTTGGATTAATCAAGATGACGATTTGGTCGATGGGATCAAAGTCATGTCGACTAAGTTTCAAGAAACCCTTGTGCCGGATTTTAAGAAAATCTCCAAGACTTCAAAAGTTTACCTCAACCAGTACAATAAAGCATTCACCAAAGGATTCAAGCCTTATGTAGGCAACGAATATGCACCCACAGTTGCCTCTACAGTCTCTTTTGGTTTTATTTTCATTCTACTTATTCTTCTTTCACTTATTTTCAAGCATATTAAACCCTACTTTTCACTCCAAAAGCTCTTAGTTTTTATTCAGATTTATCTTTCTATATATTTCTCCATATTATGTTTATCCTCATTAGTTACTGGGCTCGAGCCACTGATTGTTTCCTATGTTACTTCACAGTCCACCTTTTTGTGTGTACAAGTTCTGCAAACACTTGCTTATTTGTTGTATCTCTTGCTACTGTTGATGTACTTGATTCTGGTATTCTCCACTGTAACTGGGCTGTCCACCAAGTTAGTGGGCCTGGCCCAGACCTCTTTGGGCTTTGGTATTGGGCTGCATTACTACATGACAGTGCTCCATAGAGTTGTGTTGCACCAACCGCCCAAGACCAGTTGGAGGGCCCATGCAATTTATGCCACGTGTTTCCTTGTGATTTGTCTGTTTGGTAGAGCTGATGGAAGGAAGAGGCTTTACATAGAAGAGGGTGGTGAGGAAGGTAAACTGAGCTAGTGATTTTTTTTCATTTCCTTTGGGGGTAGGTATCTGTTTCAACTCGAGTTAGACAATATTTTTGAATGAACACTATTAGATCAAAGGTTGGAATGAATCGTGCAATTTTTAATTTACTTTGTAATTTGTTTGAAAAGATATTTAGATGTCATATATAAATGGTGGAATTTACTTATATCTGTCATATATTGTTCCTTTATTTATAGTTAAGGGTATATGTTCAATTTGCTATGGTCCTACATGGTCTGAGAGCCTTCTTGCAACACGTAAATTGAATGTTTCAAAGGTAAATTATTTTAATACTACGTTTAAATTTTTTAGAATCTACTCACTAAATTTCACGTAAATTGAATGTTTCAAAGTTAAATTCTCTTAATACCGTCTACAAAATATAATTGGGGAACCGAACCAAATAATTTAAGTATTACAACTGAAATCGATCCAAACCCATTTAGTTCCAAAACCAATGAAATTTAACCAGAATCGAATGAACAAAATCAGTCGGTTCTAATTTGGTTTCATTCATTTCGATTAATAAATGAAATTGTGACAATAAAAGAGTACGTCCAACATTTTGTGCTTACATTTCATGTTATCGTTTCTTTCACACGTTCTTCTCATTTTGACTGATTAGACTCATGGGTTATAAAAGTGCTAAGGATTTTGATTTTAAAGATATTTTTAAACAGTAACATATTCAATTTGCGTGATCAATAAAGTCAATTTTTTTTACCAAAATACATGACGACTATTGAACTATTGAGAATAATGAAGTTCTTAAATACTATAATGCTCAATATATAATTTTTTTTTTTTAAAAGTTCTATTGGATGTTTTGTGTAACATAAAAGGACATCTTGTGTTTTTAATTGTATACAAATTGAAAAATGCTGTTTGTACAAAGGTCATTGACAAAGTTGGCTGACAAAGGGAGGTGTAAGGTAGAGATGAAATGGAGTTGGACGGTTGTGATTATAACCCGAAAAATGGGCGCCAAAATGGAGAGAGAGCTGGGACAAAAATGAGGTGGGTCACAAATAATATCTCTCTCACAAAAACATTTTCTCTCTTCCCTTTTCCCCTCAAAGGGATTCTCCAAACCGCACTAAATTAAAATTAGGAAAAATTATACAAATTCATAACCCATTTTGGTGGTGGAAGCGACATATTTTCCAGCTTTGGTGGCGAGTTCCTTTTTATTTTGGTGGTGGAAGCGGCATATTTTCCAGCTTTGGAGGTTGAAATAAGCAGCAAGTGGTGAGTTGCTATGGATTTTGGTGGTGGAAGCAGCATATTATCCAAGTTCGGAGGCTGAAATAACCAGCAAATGGTGAGTTGCTTTGTATCCAGCCATGACCTCCATCTCCGGAACTGGGTCGCTGTAGGTAAGAATGTGTGGTGAAATAAGCTTTGTTGTGAGGCTTTAGTAAAATTGTTAGTTAATTTTTAATTGTTTGTTAACTGTTAAGTATCAAGTTTTTTTGTGAGACTTTAGTGAAATTGTTAATTGTTAGTTAATAGTTCATTATCGGGTATTTCTGTGAGGTTTTAGTAAAATTGTTAATTGTTAGTTAATTATCAGGTTTTTCTGTGAGATTTTAGTGAAATTGTTAATTGTTAGTTAATTGTTATAATCAAAATGAATGAGGAAAGTTGATAAAATTGAGCAAAGAAATTCCAGCATCTATTCTAATTCATTCCAGCTAAAATAAACTCCAGTTTAACATATCATTCACTAAATATAATCTTTTTGCAGGATTAGCCAAATATGGAAGATGTTTTGTCCGTTGATTCCGAAAATGAGAATGTGGAAGAGAATGTGAATGTCGTGGAAGATAAAACAATAGGAGGAAATTGATTGACTGTGCCTGAAGTTGGTATNCCTTTTGGATTGGAATAAACTCCTCAACCTTTTGCAAGACCAGTCAAATATGGAAGATGTTTTGTCTGATGATTTGAAAAATGAGAATGTGGAGGACAATGTGAATGTCGTGGAAGATAAAACAATAGGAGGAGATGGAAGCACTGTGCCTGAAGTTGGAATGCAGGTCAAGGATGAAAAAAAGTGTATGATTTTTATACAAGATATGCTTATGCCGTATGTTTTCCAATTAGGAAGAGGAGTTCAGGGAGAGGTGATGACGGTGTCGTGAGATTTCTAACGTTGACGGTGTTGATGTCCATGTATTAACATAAAGAAAAGAAATATGTAATTGAACAAATCAAGTATTATTCTCCAATACAATTGAGACCCGTTGCATAAATAATTTGAAAAACTATATATTCTAAATTTACGACATGGTTGTGTAATCTTTATCTGTGTTCAATGGCTAGTGAACTACATATTAGTTAAAACCCGTTGGTTTGAGTTCGTTTATACCTCGTCTTTAATAGCTCCGCAGGGGTCACTCTTGGGTTTTTACGGAGCTTAAGCCCTCTTAAAAAAAATGTAAAGCCAGGAGCATAGATCATCATAAAGCAAAATCTTTTGTTGCTATCAGTTAAAAAAGTAAATGCACTACTGGATGAGAATGAGCAAGAACTCCCACAATAAATTTCCCATCTACATATCTTCATTTGTTTTCTGCTGAATCGAGACAAACTAAGAATTACCGAAACTACATATTTTTGCTCAACACGGATTCTCCCAGAACGAAACATAGATAAACCATACAATGGATGGCTAAATTTTGCCGTCGAACTCTCTAATAGTTACTGTAAAATGGATTTACCACAGTTTACTAGCATACAAATCAGCTTCTTTGGGAGAAAACCTACAATCCTTGCCTTCTGGTGGACGGGCTTTAGAAGTTGTGTTTATCTTCATCTTTCATAGAATTGGGAATGTCGTCAAAGCCAAAACCTGGGGCAAGCTCGTTGAGATCAAGAAAATGCCTTTTCTATACACCATCAACTTGATCTGTGTCATTTGATTTTTCTGGTGGATGTGTTTGCTCCGCATCATTTGTCTTGGGATGCTCCTCAGCAGGCTGATTACTTGTTCATGCTTTTCATTGCTCGACTCTGAATCTCGACTTCCCATAGAGAACTCTTCATCATCACTAACAGTTCGATGCTTGTCTAATGCATCTGACTTCTCAGGTATCATTGATTCAGTTTCTGATTCAGATATCTCAATCTGATCCAGAAATACTTTTCAAATATGCTAATTCCGGTGCCATACTGAAATTCATTCAACGGCGTAGAAGACAAGAACCAAGTAATAGCATGCCTGAAATTGCATAATCAGACAACATTCCTTACTATTCTGAATCTGCCAAACTATCATCAATTTTGGGGACTCAATCCTAACTTCATGAATTTGATTTACTTGGCACTTTTATAGCACATTCTTTCTTATGCTTTAACTAAGCAAGTGAAATTGGTAATTGAAGCAATAGAGAGCTTCGCCTATAGATAAGGTGATACAGAAGTGCTTCGCCAGCTAGTAACCATGGGATAATTTCTTTTTCGGCATCTCTCACGGGAGTTGAGTTAAAGGTTGGGTCAACGGTGTGTTTCTGTGGGAGAACATCTACGTTAAATGTTAAAACTCAAGATTCAGCATCTAAGTTCAACTGAAAAGACAAAAACTTCAGCCTCTACGTTAACTCAGAAACAGAGACAGAAGAGTGCCATTTACATGAAGTTTTAACTCATCTAGTTCACCGCAAACTGAAAAATCAGCATCTAACTTAAACTTCAAAACCCAAACCTTCATATGGATGGAATCCGAGTACACAAAATGGCATATTTATACATTTTCGAAACAAACAGTAATGCGTAGAAACTACATGTTCGAGGAAACAAAGTAGAGAAAGTCGTCCAAGCTGATTAATAGAAATATCGATCACAATGTTCTGGTTTTGGTTTCGCCTTCGATTTGGGGGAAATGGGGGAGAGAATTTCACGGATTAAAATTTTACGCCATTTAAGTTTTTTTTTTTGGTGGTGGATTGAGACCGTCGCTGGAGTTTTACGGCTGCCGGAGGTTGGGTTGACGCCGGAGGTGCTGGAGTTCAATGGCTGACGGAAGGTTGTGATGTTGGGAGGAAGGGTTTTCAATTGATTTGGGGGAAAAAAGATGGGGAAATGAGGAGAGAGAGAGAGAGGTGGGTTTTGCTATTTTTTCAATTTTTTTATTTTGTAAATCTCGACACGTCACTTTGTAAGGCAGCTTTGTCAACATACTTTGTACGAGTAGCACAGTTGATACAAATTATTTGACATTGACAAAAAGAAGAAAGAATGCAACACAGTTATGTTGAAAAAGATTGAGCTTGAGTAGTAGAAAAAGAATGAAATTGAGAAGAAGGAAGAACATGATCTTAGGTTTTTAAACTACATTTGAAAAATGAGTTTCGAATAATATGTTGAATTTGTGCACAAAATATTTCTAAGAAAAATTTAAGGGATGACAATGATTGAAACAGACCTTTTTGTTCCTCATTTCGTCGAGGATTTTCGAGATGTGGGATAGAGAAGGATCGAATTCAATGTAAGGATTAAAGTATATATTTTTTTTTAATTTATTGTCTCAACTAAGTGCATGTTTGAAAGAAATTATAAGGAGATTAGATGAGTATGACTTTAAGAGTTTTCCACGTGTAATTAAAATTAATATTTTAGTTTTGATAAAAGGCTACAATTTTAGCCAAAAATGCACAAAGAAATGCCCTGACGTTATCAATAACAAAAAACACGTTTTATGCACCGGCCAAATAAACGCCACTAAAGAATTTCAATCGCGACAGACACGTGGATGCGGCTACTTTTTGCCAGATTTACGTCCCCATCCCACCATCTTCACTCATAACACCCACAACCCCACAAACATAAATTCACGCACTCAGAAGCATCAAGACACACACTTTCACAAAGAGATAGAGTGAGTGATGGCAACTCTTAAAGTCCCTTCAAGTGTTCCTCCTGCAGAAGAGGATTCTGAGCAACTCAGAAAAGCTTTTGCAGGTAAAAATTTTTACAGCTTGAATTTTCTGTGAATTGTCTTTTATTATTTGCTCTTCTTCAATCAGATCTGTGTGATGGGTTTATATCTGTTTGAATGCACGTTAACAGACTGGAAATGATTCTCTAATGGAAATGTATGCATAATTGGGTTTAATCGGGTATTACTCATTAGGATCTTTAGATGGTGGAGAGTTTTTGACCGTCTGATCTTGGAGATTGATCTAAATTGAAAGAGTATATTTAGTTCCTCTTTTATTTAGTAATCATTTTCTGAAACAACATTGTGATTGTAATGTAAAAAGTTGACCAAATAGTGATGCTTGGGTGCTGGTTGGGGATAGGAGTAGGGGGGAGAAGATGAACGGGGAGAGTTTTTATTTTGAGTATTTAGGTACTCGGTGTGTGTGTGTATATATATATATATATTTATTTTTATTTTTTTTTTATTTTTTTTCCAGAATGAAACTCTCTAGGTGTGTATATGTTGAATTGCATTATAATGACGAGAAAATTCGTGGAAATTTGGATCGGTTACATTAATTCTTTCTCACTAGTCACTGCTTTATTTGGTTCATTGCAAGATCAACTGAAGTATCCAAGCAAATATGATGATCTGTGCCTAACATATATTTGCAGGATGGGGAACAAATGAGGCACTGATTATCCAGATCCTGGCTCACAGGAATGCAGCACAACGCAAGTTGATTCGGGAAACATATGCTGCAACTTATGGAGAAGATCTTCTAAAAGACTTGGACAGTGAACTTTCGAGTGAATTTCAGGTCAGTTAAGATGATTATTATTCTTTTAAGTTGGATGACAAAGTGAATCATTGCGATACTTTTAGAAAGATAATTATTCAGCAGAAAGTTCCATGAGTCGTTTATGTACACTTCGTCTGAGAAGGCTAACGCTTACCTACACATCTGCCTATTCACTTAATGTAACAGCGTGCAGTACTGCTGTGGGCGTTGGATCCAACCGAGAGAGATGCATACTTGGCTAATGAGGCTACAAAACGATTGACTTCTAGCAATTGGGTCATCATGGAAATTGCGTGCACCAGGTCTTCCAATGATCTCTTTTTGGTGAGGAAGGAATATCATGCTCGTTATAAAAGATCTCTTGAAGAAGATGTTGCATATCACACAACTGGTGATTTCCGTAAGGTAAATCACAAGTTTCTCGTTTGTTATATGTGTTAAATCTTAATGTCCGTGTACCACACAATCTTAACTCTTTGTTCTTTTGGAATCACATAACTCTTGTCTTGTTAATGAGAGCTTTTTTTTGGTGTGCACAAGACATGCCAACAACCAGTTTCCTTAGTTATTCCGTGAATTTATTCTCCATTGGTTGGTGTGTGCCACACATAATCTTATTTTTTATCATTCTAGTAGTCACAAATCCATCCTAGAATGTGCATTTATGCTAATTTATCTTGGGAATGTTTATCACGGTAACACTTCTCCTTGTTTTCCAATCCTCTCTAGACTCTAATCTTATGCATAACGTCCTCTTCAAGTCACCTGTTATACTCGGGCTGATTTACATGATAGCATGTGGGATCAGTTGACCCTGCAAAAAATTCTATTTTTTTTGTTTTTTTTCCTTTTCCTTATTTTCACATGTTTTTGCCATTAGCATGTCTCCTATTCATTAATTTCATTCTTCCCTCGAAATCTAAATTTGCAATTTTTATCAAATAATTCTCTTTTTCTTGTAACTTCTCTCCATCAACACCAACGATTTTATACTTAATGAAAATCTCAATTTTTGAGTGGAGAGCAAAATATTGTTGAAACTAGTGTTCAAGAGAAAAGGACGTTAAAAATTTTGTTTTTGCAACTTAATTTTTGACCCCACAATGAAGAATCTCTAGCTTCGCCACTGGTTATAGTTATAAAAACTAAACTGAAATTCTTTATATTGTCTTATTTCTATTTAAGTAGAACTTTTCTCATCCAGAGTTATATAAAATCTTGCATTACAATTTATGACTCCGTAACTTTTTCATCTAATTGGGTTATGAACGATAACATACCAATGAATGTGACACAAGGGAAGGGATCTCATTTGAATGTCTCCTGAGTTTTTCCATGACTGAAACAAAATGATTAGAATTCAGTGCATGCTATCTTCAATAATAACGATATAAATAATAAAAAAAAAGTAAAATGTTTTTTCTCTAGCACCCTCCATATCACGTGATTGGCACCCTATGATTTGCTTTTCCTAAACCATATGCAAATCTTGCTTCCTTCTCATAACATTTCAATCAATCTATTGATGTGACAAAGTTCTATATGGTATGTCGACCTACTACAACATTTTCTTATCGAAGTTTGGGACAAGATATCAGAGAACATAGATAGAGTAATTGTTGCAAACAAATAATGACCCTGCTTTTTTACTATCTGCTAATTCCCCAGCAGCTTTTGGTTCCTCTTGTAAGTGCATTCAGGTATGAAGGAGATGAGGTGAACATGATGTTAGCAAAATCAGAGGCTAAGATACTACATGAGAAGATCTGTGACAAGGCCTACAATCATGAGGAAGTTATTAGAATTCTCGCAACAAGAAGCAAGGCACAGATCAATGCGACCCTTAACCAATACAACAATCAATTTGGAAATGCTATCAATAAGGTACATCTCATGCCTTACTAGGATAATTCCACTTTGAAATTTATTGTTTAAGAATTAGGAGTATGTGTAGCTAAGCTTAAAAGTTAGGCAAAGTTATTTTTGTGTAAATTTTGGCTTCGAAAACATGTTTAAATAAGTTACCTTTTTCGACTTTCGTACTTATACAAGTAAAAAAGTTGCTTATTTTGATAGTGACTCTTACCATATTGTCCATATAAGTAACTTTCTTTATTTCTTTGACAAATACAAAACAATATTATTTTCAAATGTACTGATTTAGTTGTAAGTAAAATTCCAAGGTTAGAAGAACGCTCTTGGTCGCGAAAGTCATGGTTAACCATGCATTACTTAAGAAGTTTAATTTCACTGCCTCCAAATTTCTCAGCACTCGATCAATACATCGAAATGTTTACAGGATCTGAAATCTGATCCCAAGGATGACTACCTCAGCTTACTAAGAGCAACAATAAAGTGCCTGACCTGTCCCGAGAAATATTTTGAGAAAACTCTTCGTTTAGCTATCAACAAGCTGGGCACAGATGAATGGGCTCTTACTCGTGTTGTTGTTACACAAGCTGAGGTCAATATGCAGCGTATCAAAGAAGAATATCATAAAAGGAACAGCATTCCTCTGGAGCGTGCAATTGCTGGAGACACATCTGGAGACTACGAGAAAATGCTTCTTGCCCTGATAGGTCATGAGGATGCTTGAGTGACTGTGCTTAGCTTTCCTATATATATATTAAACACCTATCTTGAATTTGCCAGTTTATTTTCTTGATTGTTGTGTGATTGTAGACTATCGATGTTCCGGTCGGACATCATGACCCAAGTTACTTGCCATTTTACTTTATATGTATTAATGCTGGTGAATTGAGCTTTGTTTGTGATGAGCAATATATGCTTACTTTTTCAGAAGATTTGGCCTGTTAGCTTCTGGGCCTTGGATTTTCTTTGCTGTTTCGACCAGAGGTTTCTCACAGAGTAAGATATTACTTTGAATTCTTGCAGTAGACAAATCTGCAATCAAATCTATACCAGATGTAAAGCTATGTGATGAAGAACACAGGACTGGAGAAAAAAAAAAATTTAATCTATGTGCCTATTATATTCATCTCTTAGGGCCTGTTTGGGATATCTTCTATTTTTTCTTGTTGCATCCTGTGAATGCTACGTTAGATCAAATTTCTCTAAATGCTCTTCTAACCATACAAAGCATTTTCAAAAATTATTCAAATAGGCCTCAAAGCAACTTTTTGGTTTCGGAAGTAATTTTGACTTTTCAAATGCTCCACCAAACGGGCCTTTAGTAGGGTTTGTGAATTAAAGATCTCGATCGTAGCCTGAATTTAAAACTCATCTATAGATGAAATGGAGTTTCAATAAGCTTAAATACATTTGGACCTCGTTGATTGACATTCACACCATTAGTTGCTAGTCTTTAACCGGTTTGTCACTTGTAAATTTTCAATAATTAATTCTTACTAATTCTATAGATCAAATCGATGCACATTTTGATGCTTCTACTATTCCATTGGGAAGATTAGTTGCAAAGGGTTTCTATTGGACGCTAGAACCTTTAAATTCAACGTTAAGGCATGCACCAACCTTGGATCATTGTTGCGGAACATGATGGAGCCAGCTCTCCTTCTCCACTACATGCGATGAACTCGTCAAATTCATCAAATGCCAATAGTAGAAAGATTAATCAATGAAATAGCTAAAATGTAGGGGATTGAATAACCATCGAGTCCTGTTTCTAACAGCATATACACAAGGGCGGACCTAGAATAATTTTGAGTGGGGGCGAGATTAAGGGCGGAGTTAGCCCGTCGAAGTAGAGGGGTCCAAAGTTGAAGGGGTGGGGAGTTACGGAGGCTGCCCCCGAAACTTTTTTTTGGAAAGTTGTTGAATAGTTTGGATTTAGTTGCATTTTCCCAACTAGTTCATGCTATATAGGCCATGAACGAAGCCTCTCACCCTGCATCAAACACACACATATATTCACTCTGATCATGCAACAGTT
>CAIGRS010152303.1:0-10575 GCA_903798395.1 Fraxinus floribunda | reverse complement strand
CTAGCATTAGTTTCAATTTTAATGGCTTGTTATAATGAGTTGTAAATACTAGACAGTTAAAACAATAAAATTTTACTGGCTAGTTGACCCATTAAATAATTTTGAAAATGATTAAAAAAATTATTATTTGAATTTAGAAAGCCCAAGGCCCCAGTCAAAGACATTTTAATATAATGCGTAAGGTGTAACTCCAACCCCCGATCTCTCACACAAATTCCACACTTTTCACCAATTGGGCACTTTATCTGAATTAGTTATTTATTTCGCGTATTATACTTATTGTATAAATATCTAACAACAATATAACTAAAACAGTACCCTTTTTTTCTTCTTCAAATATTTTTTTTTTGTTTTGGCAAAATTTGTAAAGTAACATCGTTTTGGTCTTTGATGCAGCCACATCATTGCTTGAAGCCCACTTGAATATGATTTTTTAGGAAGTGATTTTTTTTTTTTTTTAACACATTTCAAACGATGAATGGAAATTGAACCATGCTATCAGATTCTTTTTATTGTGTTGGACCCGTATTGATTTTATTTGGCTTTCTTATACTTGTCAACTTTCAGATTTTATTGTGACTGGAAAAAGATTTAAGCATTTGTGGTGTGAAATCCAGTTGTCCATGTAATGAAGTTGTTTCAAATTTTGATATAATTGTAGTTATTTCCTTTAAATGAGTAATAGATAGCAAATTGTTGATGTCTTTTAGAGCTTTATGCAGTGAGGTAATGACATGTGATAGGTAAAAAAAAAAAATGGGTTGCAAAGATGATTTTGAGTAGCCTCTATCCCGTGTTTAATTGATCACTGTTGCTTGAAATTTGAAAACACTATCAACTTTTGTGTCTTGTCACTTATTCACTTCTTTTTTCTAGCTTCTTTTGTTGTTCCTTTTTTTTTCAAGTTACTGTATGCTCTTCATTTTTTCTCTCATCCCTACATTTTGCATTTGATAAATTATGTGACTTGTGAACGCAAATAAGTGTGAGCAACTCTGCTTTCTTATTGAAAGAAGTATGGAGATATTCTTGTCAAATGATAAAATTTTTTAGAATTCCTCTGAATTATACCGGCTTTATTTAAATTTTATAAGCGTGCGTGATGGTATTAACATTGTATCTCATAATGCAGGTTCACTAGCAATCATGTCATATTGCTTATATTCATTATCGACCAAAACCCCTTCAACATTAAATCTTCTTTTTTGGAGGCAACGGTTTGTATTTAGTTGTTGATGAAAAAGCTGACGTTACCTTTAAAAAAATGTATTTCCGTGCATTACACGGTATAAAATTAGAATATATAAAAGGTGGTTGCAAAATATAATCTCAAAATTAAGAAATTAGTTTTATTATTTCAAAAATCAGGGCTTAATTAAATCTTGTTAATTAAATATATTAAAGTTTCAATATTATACAATTTATGATCATAGTTACGTACTAGCCACAATTACAAGCAACACAATCACAAATTACTAATTTTATAGGTCAACTTATTTTTTGATCACAAATTATCAAATTAATTGGTAAAATATTATTTCTCGTACACATATCACAATAGGTCATAAATTATTCTTTTATCATAAATTATCAAGTTAATTGGTCAAATCTTAATAAATTGTGAGTCGCGATTATAAATTTTGATCGACTGCATTCCCATTTTCTTTAAGACGCTCTGCATCACCGTGAAGGAGTTGATTTCTACCCAAATATGATCCATACCAAGTCGTGGACATAGTTTAAAATTGAAGGAGTCTAGCTTGAAATTGGAACCAGAAATAAGTGGGAAATAGAAAAAGGAAAAATTCATATCTAAGGTATATTCTTTACCTCAATTCAAAAGTAAGGTAAATAGTTTGAAAATTCAAAAATCGGGTATGGATTTAATTAATTAAAAATATTTATTAAATAAAGATAATAAAGTCATAGTTTGTGATTAATAGTCACAAATTCATAATTATAAGTTAAAGATTTATTTACTAGTCACATATCGTCAGATTTTTTGATCACGGATTATTTCGAGGTCACAGATCAAAAAAATTGTACGTCACGGATTATTTCGAGATCACAGATTTTTAAATTAGTTGGTCACAGATTATTTTTGAGTCACATATTATTAAATGTTTAGGTCACAGTTGAGTAATTGGTCACAGATATTACCAAACATTTGGTCACAGACTACCACCGCTACCAATATGGCCACTTTCAACCACCCTCACCACGCTGTCACTGCCACAACAGCACCAATAAACCCGCCACCATCTCCACCCCCATCGATGACAACACCGCCCCGCCGTCGCCCCCTCCTCTCCCTTCCTCCCGTCGGCGTCTAAAAGCACAGATCTGCGCATCTGGCTTTCCAATACCCAACTCCTCTTCTGTATAAATCGCTAGCCCATTCCCAATTTTGGGAACTAAGGCTTTTGATTTCTTGATTTCGAAGTTAGTTTCGACGGAATGCTCATTGATGTCACTGGGGAATGGTGAGACTTTGCAGAATAAGCTTTCAGATCTTGTGGAGCGTCCTTATGAACGGAGAGACTATTGAACCCCTTCTATCTTCATCTAAAATCTTAAATACACTGCCACCAGATCGCACCAACAGAGAGACACCACCAAATACCGTCGCAACTCACGGCGATTCGAGCTCATTCTGAAAATGGATTGAGGGTGGTTGAAGCTTCTGCCGCGTCACGCTACCTCCCCCAACTCGCGGCGATTCGAGCTCCACCGCAAAGCCCAGCTGCTACGCCTCTGCGCGAAGAGGCTCTGATCTCCTTCCATTATAGCAGCATCACAGTCCATTCACAAAGAGAGGAGAGGGGAGAGAGAGAGAGAGAGAGAGAGAGAGAGAAATTTGGGGTTTGGTTTTTATATATCNGATCTCCTTCCATTATAGCAGCATCACAGTCCATTCACAAAGAGAGGAGAGGGGAGAGAGAGAGAGAGAGAGAGAGAGAGAGAAATTTGGGGTTTGGTTTTTATATATCACCTGATTTTTTAATAATGAAACTTGATCCCTGATTTTTTAATTCCAATCTTTAACCCCCTAGAATTATGTAATTTCCTCAATAGAAAATTTTGTATCCCACATTGAAAGATGACCTTATCTAGTCCATGTATGACATGATAGTGAGTTGGGCCTAAAGTCGACCGTGCTCGGACGTGGGATGTGGTATTGGGCTTGGATTAGGTCCAAGTATATATATTAATATTAATTTATTTTAATTAACTAAATACCTTTCAAAATTCGGATGAACGTGATTGTACACGTGTCACTGACTTCTAGAATATATTCGGACAAAATGTGTATAGAACAGGCACATGTTTTCAGTTATGCTATTTTCAGGGTTGTGTCTTGGAAAACAACTATTTAATATCTACACATTGGCCCTCCATCTCCATAATTCGGTCATTCCAAATTCCGTTCACCATTTAATATCTATACATTGGCCCTCTATTTCCATAATTACGTCATTCCAAAATCCATTCACATCTTTTCGTTGTCTTCTACATTTTACTCGTTTAAACGTACTTTTTAGAACACTAGTAAAAAGACATTTTCGCGAACCACAGATTTTGCCCTTATTATGAGCTTGTTTGTATCGGATTAAAATCTGATTTTAATTTAAATCAAAGTCAAACAATTAATATCAACCACATCTTTTATAGGTCCCATATATTTTCAATCACACATTTCAAAAACTTCTATCACAATTCACTAAATATCTGATTTTAATGCACACCAAATACCGTCTATAACCAAAAAAACCTTCATGCTATATCACGAACTCATACGAGTTGAGTTGTTTTCACGAATTCAATTGCATCAACTTATTTGAAGTTTCGTGAACAGCTATATTTCTAGACATATTAAAAGCGTTTTATGACAATATTTATCCATTGATATTATATGTAGTGTAAGATCATCAACGTATCCTCAAAAATACATTCTAATAAACTGCTTTTCTACAATTACAACGAAAAAGGTGATAATTATTGTAGTGTCCCTCCATAAAATAAATAGCTATAAAAATTAATTTCATATCACATTGGGATTAATAGTTAATATAATTATTTAAATTTATTATTAGATATTTTCCGTTCATTAATTGGAATATGGTATCTAAATTATGTTTTTCAGATTTTTAATGATTTGAATCGGAAATAAATTTGGAAACTTAAGCCTATTTATCACGGAATATGGCGAAAAGCCCAATTAGGAAAGTATTTGAAATTCTTAATCCTAATCATAGACCAAAACGAATAAGCCCTATCTTGCACTATAAAAGAAGGGTCCCCTTTCACCATCCTTTTACAATTTTCAGTATTCTCATCTTTTTCCTCTTCATATTTTGCCTGCAAATCATGACATTCAACGGGGACCTATATCAAATCTTTTCATGGCTATCAGTAAAGGATTTATGCAAGTATTCATCAATTTGCAGAGAAGCCAAACAGCTGTTGATGGAAGAATTCTTTATAAATAAACAATTCAGGAACATGCAATTTGTGAATGACACGGGATTTCTTATTGAATATTGGGTTAATGGGGTGGAATATCATGCATCCTCCCGTAATTCTGCAGAAGGATGCCCGGTGCCTTCTGATTCCATTAAGTTTTTGCAAAACACAGGCTTTAGTGTCGTTGCTTCAAGCAATGGGCTGCTTTGCCTCAAAAACACATCGGATGAAGAAAACCGTTTATTTTTATTCAATCCCGCCACAAAACGTTTGCTAAAAATTCCACTGGCGGATAAATTGGAGATGAAGGATTTGGACAACATTATTTTCAGTTGCAATGGTGACGAGGTTGCTGGTGAGTACCTGCTGATGGTGCTAAAGTCTCCTGATGATTGGAATGGCGATTTCCATTCATATTTTTATTTACCTGAAGAACAAGCTTGGAAATATGGACACAGTGTCAATCTCGGAGAAGGAAATATTCTTTTCGAAAGTTCGGTTTATCAGAATGGGGTCGTTTACTTGATTTCTGATTGGGGCCATCCATTCATTCGGCCCTATGTTGTGGCCTATAATATCAAAAATGGCGTTTCAAGAATCTTGAAATTACCTGTAAGCGCGTCGAAGGGTTTACGGCATTATAGCAAAAATTGCAAATTAAAAGTTTGCAATTCTTCCGGATCTATTGTTTTGGTTAAATATTATAAGTCAGTATTTACACTGTGGTTGCTTGATCCGGAAGACGGATCATGGAGGCGGATATTTAGAATGCGAGGAAAAGCCATGGGACTTGCAGAGAATGAGCTTCATGTTGCAGGTTTTACTATTCAGAATGGAAATATTCTTCTTGTTGCCACACAAGATAAAGTTTATGGCTATAATTTGACAGAGGATAATTGCGTGGAATTGTGCAAGCATCAATGTGAAGACAGTGTTGAGTATCAATATTTATATGGAGACTGCATTCGGTTTCATTCGTTTATCAGTACCCTTCGTCCATGTGGGCCTGGTCAAAAAAAAATTGTTTGCTGATAAATTTTGAAGAAACCCCTAGTTAGTTTGTAGTCTATTTCTTTATTGTAATATTACTAATTTACATATTATATGCACGGTTTCTCTTTCACCCTTTCCATTATATTTTCTTTCTTATTTACTGTCTTATTTTTGGTTGGCTTTCTTGGGTTCCAAGTTAAAATGTGACTTTTGTGCTGGCAACTCGTTAGTCTTTCTTTAATTAATTGCATCTTCAGAGCCTAGGGATTTTGGAGGGAATTTCTCGATGAGTAATTGAGAATAAAGATTAGACAAGTAACAACAACATCACAGCTTGTTCATTGACAGTCACATCAATCTAGAGTTCATTACTACCACATTAATAGTATATCAGCACGTGAATGGAAAAAAAAAATGTTATTGAAAACCTTGAAATAAGGCATCTAAATTCATTTGGAGTTACATTATAAGACATGATTAACTTTCTAAGGTGTACTATCAACACATTACTACAAAAATAGCATTTTGCAACGTTCAAAAAACGTTGTCAAAGACTTTTTGAAACGTTTCGACGTATGTTGTAAATCTTGATGTTCTCGTAGAGTAGAAGGATACGGCAATATTTTTTGGATGTTGCTAATAACCTTGTTGGAATGCTTTTTGAAAGTTGTCAATAATATTTTTGCAACATTTTTTGAATATTGCTAATAACCTTTTTGCAACGTTTTTCAAATGTTGTTAATAATTTTTTTGCAACGTTTTTTGACCATTGTGGTAGTCTTTTTTTTTTTTTTTAATAGCAATTTATGTAAATTGACTGGTTAAATTGCAAATAACTCCTTGTTGAAAAAATTTGGAATTTCATTACAAATTTTTGAATCTATACACTTGAGCATTAGAATGTGATACAACACCTAAATAAAAAAGGAGTTTCAAAATGAAATAAAATTAGAAATAAAATTTTGGTACTTCTTAGGCATGAAGAGTTTTTTGCCACACTTACAATACCAAACTTCTGGATAATACTCTAATAGCATATTCAATCTTGTCGTTCTTCATGCATTCTTCGATTTGCTAGCCACACAATTCATGATTGCCAACGAAACTGTAAGAAAAGCATTGAATCAATAAGAAAAAAAAAAAAGTTATACAATTTTATCAAAAAAAACCAAAAGAGACCCTTGCAAGTACGTACAATAAAAATGTCATCACCAATTGCCCCTTGAAAACCCTAGAAATTTGAAAAGATGCTAAAAGTTTTTCCCTTGTTTATAAGTCAGCTACTACTTGCTCATTTCCTTCAAAAAATCTGCATTTTCTTTAAAAAAAAATTCCAAATGATTCAAAAAATAGCTGAAACATTTACCTTCATCCTCATGTGCACTTGCAGTTCCACTTTGAGCTTATTTATTGATTTCATTTAACTATATTGGCTTTGAAAGCACAATGAATGAAGTAATTTCGACATTGATTACCTGAGTTAATTGCCTACTTTCATGATTTCCACGTAGGAGAGTAATGTTAGCTGGGTATCTACAACAAAAAACAAATAAAATATATATTAGCCAAAGGAAAATATATCAACTATAAAGAACCTCAAATAGTTGTACCTGGACTCCAGATATGGTCACCACCGTTGACTTCCCATGAGCCACATGACCAATGGTGCCTTCAAGAACAAAAATAAAATGGGATTTGATTTAATGAATAGATAAACCTCAAAGCAATCAACAAGTTGATGATAAAGAATCTCGTATAAATATCATACTCAACAAGTACATGAAGAAAGCCATTTAGAGTAACTTTAATGTAAGCATACCAATGTTAATTTTAGCCTCACGAGAAAAAACCTCAGGTGAGAGTGGATGAAGTTTTCTCACATCTAGCTTGCTCAAGTCCTGCTCCATCAAACCTTTTTTAGACATTTTGACAGTTCTTAACGGATCTGCAATGAATAAAAAGATGCAAATTATTGTAAGGATAAAAAGAGTACTACTTCAGAAACTAATTAAGTTAAAGTTATTCGGGGCCTAAAATATCAAAACCATTCAATGATTACATTATGTCCAATTACGCTTCAATAAGGTTTCAAATTTCTATGAAGGGAAAGTTCCAAGCACCCATGATATAAAATGCAACCAGTTTCAACCTTCAACACACAACTTCCACATAGACGACCAAGAGATTAGAGTACATAAAAGGAAAATTCATGAAAACTGTGTTATGAAGATTATTGAAAATTTTGAAATTCCCCTTCAATTAAAGCCTATAAAATTGATCAACTAAAAGAGATCCATTCATTTATCTTTGATACTATAATTGTTATCTCACTTCACTCCCCAAAAAGAGAATCTAGTTGGTGCATATTTTATGACATCTGTTGTTCGGACAAAATCCGCAAGCGTATGTGATCGTTGTACTAATAATAAGATTTGTAAGTTAAGTGTATCGTTCCCACGAGAAATAAGGCCTAATTTTTAGTTCAATATCTACTATTAGATTCGAAGTGCAATGGAATCAAAAGATATGGTTCGTATATTTTCAATACTAATCCTAAAATAAGAAAACAAATAAATTATTTACTTAATATGTGAATGTTTATATTGAAATTGTGAATGTTCATATTGTTATTTAGAGGGTGTGTGGTAGAGATTAAAATCAGATTAAAATAGAAAATATAGCTGTTATTGTTGACTTTTATTAGACGGGTGGGACCCAATAACGGCCATATTTTCAATTTTAATTGGATTTTAAGCCGTACCAAACAGGCTCTAAATATATTATGCAATTATATGGGTGTGTGGTAGAGATTAAAATCAGATTAAAATAGAAAATATAGCTGTTATTGTTGACTTTTATTAGACGGGTGAGGCCCAATAACGGCCATATTTTCAATTTTAATTGGATTTTAAGCCGTACCAAACAGGGCCTTAATTCAATTCTTAATTCTTAATCTCTAGTAAATTCATGCATTCAAGACAATCAATAATCAACTATTATTCAATATTATTTTCCAAAATATATTAAACATATGTTTAACATGACACGACACAACCCGATCCTATTTCTAGTCCGAATTCATATGAAAATATGTATTGAATCACAAGATTTATGACACATGATTGCATATGTCATAGATATTATTCATAATACCTATTTCATAATACCTATTGTCCATGTGTCGATTTTATCGCATTCTAGGTTTATTGTGAGTATTCCTACACTACAACAAACAACTTAATATATAATTGGTGATTAAACAATTAAATAGTTCAATATGAATGCAAAACCAATCAAGAAATACTAAACTGATTGTCTTGAATTCAAATAAACAAACAATATGATTCATCATTCATCAAATACAATGAAAAACTTAGTCTAACATTTTTATAATTAAATTATACAAGACTAATTGGAAAAACCACCCGAAAATAAGAAAGATGGAAGAAGTAGGAAAAATTCACGTTCTTGATTCAAATATTCAAATCGGGCTATGAATCTTCAAAATCCTTGTATCGCCTTTATTTGATGTATAGACTTATTCTTCACCTCCAAAATATGTAGAATATGATGAAATTTAGGTTCCATGGAGGTTTCCTCATGTTCTGGGCCAAACACCTCTCCTGCAGGCGAGGGCGGGGGCCTCGCCTAATTTTCGGCAACTGGATAGTTCTCAATATTTTTGTCATAACTTTCTTTTCCGATATCCGATTAAGGTGGTTCAAAGTGCATTGGAAAGATAACTCAAAGATTTACAAATCTTACAGATATACAATATTTCCAATCCGAACATTTCATATGTCAAAAATGGGTCTCAAACTGAAACTGAAAATATGAAGCATAACTTTTTCGACTGGAAGTTGATATGTGATAGTACTTGGACCATATTTCATCCATTTCGCTTCTTTCCTCATCCAATTGATGTCTAACACTCTCAAATTTTCATCATGAGATTCAACGTAACTTTTGAGTATTTGTATTTCAATCCTCGAACTTTGTGTTAGATACAATTGAGTCATTTTCCGCTATTTTTCCGCTATCTTTGCATTCTTTTATCTAATTCTTCATCAAATATTGAGTTTTACCTACAAAATGAAATATAACACAAGTTAAGTAGTATTTTATCCAAAGAACAATAAAATATCATCGTCTAGAATCTCGAATAAGTGTAGGAACTACACTTATCATCTGTCTTTCGATGAATTGTGCAATCTGGTATATAGTTTCTTTCTACAACACCACTTGATATTCCAATTGTACTCATATATTCCCTATCTACACAATTAACCCCCACCACCACAACTCCATGTACAACTTTCACCTGCCACCCTCACCCAACCTTGTCTCTTTAACAGAGTTTAGCCCATCTCTTGAAAGTTCATTGAGGCTAAATAGTTAGGAAGATGTAGGGGTAGCAATTTTAAGAAGGCTGACTCTGTGTATGGAGACTTTGTGCCTTCACTAGGCGAGGTGTAACTTTTGAGGTGTAAGCATTAACATAAGTCAATAGATGCATAGTAAACCATAAACTATCTTATAAATCCATGATAAACAATAAACTATCTTTTCAGGAGAGAGAGAGAGAGAATCTCAACTTGATGAGAACACGGCAGCAAAACAACTACAAGAAAGGGTGAACTGATAAATAATAAAACAAATCAAGAAAAAAAAATCAGCTAAGAAAATAAAAGAGAAGAAACAAATTGACAAGGGACACTCAATACAACTGCAAAAGGAAAAATAAATGAAACAGAGGAGGCGAAGAAATCTATAGCCGGTCAAAAAGAAAAAGAAAAAGTCTCCATGCATTTTTTCCCTGTGGTAAATTTCAAGCGTCTAGTGAAAATCCCAATCCCAATTCAATTAAATAAGCAAAATATAAATATGAAATATACAGAACTATTCATGCCAGAAGTTTTACAAAAGAGTCACATAAATGTGAGTCCCACCTGATTTAAATATTATTAAAAAAAAAGTGGGCCCCACATATTGTGTCTTTCCTGTATTATTTCGTTCATGTACTTGTAGAATGTTTCAATAAATATTTTCCTGATTTCAGAAATCCCACCTTCTCATGCTTAATTAATTAGGTTCAGTTACATAAAAACGGAAAAGTGA
>CAIGRS010152270.1:0-10177 GCA_903798395.1 Fraxinus floribunda | reverse complement strand
CCGGTGGACCTTTCTTGCAGTGACGAAATCGCCGGAGAACTTCTTGTGGAATCAGCCCCCGATCCACCTCCTCGACCAGGCAGTAGCTAGCAGAATCGCCGGAGGACTGCTTGTTGACGGCACCATTCTTGCAGCAACGCTGGCTAGGGAGAGAGAGAGAGAGAGAGAGAAGCTCGAGAAATGGTTTGGGAAAATTGGAATTATTAGGGTAAAATATTTAATGTTTAATTATTATATTGATGCCTGATTTTTGAATTATAAAACTTTGGTCCTGATTTTTGAATTTGAATCTTTAAACATCTGGAATTTTGTAATTTCCACAAAAATTATATCATTCATGTGAACGAAATCTTCTTCAAATCCACCAAAGACATGTCTCTCACTCATTATCACATTGAAGTCTACATGTTTGGGCTAAACCCAATACGAGCCCTTTTTAGTTTAACCCATAATTGAGATGGCAGAATTGAGAAAGGGTGCAGTTTTTTGACATATATGTGAAATTCGGGTATAAGCATTGTGAGGAGAGATCTTAATAATAATAAAATCAGAGATATTTTTGTTATTCTCTTGGTATTTTTCCATTTCTTGCAATGATTCTTAATTTCTTATAGTGACGAGCATCATTTTCACTACAAATTTGAAAGGTAATCAGTGTTCTAAAAGACGTGTCTAGATGGACATGGCATTCGGAACGCTTTATTAATTTTTTTTATCTTATTTTTTTAAAAAAACCTTTTATTTGATTTTAGTTTTAAGTTTTTCCTTTGAAATTTGTATAATCGCCTAATTGTATGAATTATTAAGTAAATATATTATTTTATAATTTTAAATTTTTGGTATATATTATTTTAATTATTAAATAATTTTGAGAATGATTTAAAAACTAAAATACTATTAAAAATAAAATAAAAACGTTTTGCATCTAGGTTCTTAAAGCTTGAAACTTGACTTTTACGCCTAGTCACGCTTTATGCTTTTTAGAACACTGAAGGCAATAACAAAAGTTTATCGAAAAATATGCTTCAAATGTTAAAAGAAACTATGTCAAATACTTCTGATCATTTTAGATCACTATAACTTCAAAAGAAAAAAAATGGTCATTTATTATTTAATTATATTATTATATATTTGATAGGAAACAAAATGAGCTATTTGTTCATTTGATCATCGTAGCGCAACAAATAATAACGTGAGAGTCAAACTATAGAACTTTATTTGATCGATGAATTTACGTGAAGTTTGTAAACTAAACTCAATTAAGTAAAAGCACGAAATGATGTTGAGACAACTTTAGAAAATTCAAATTGTTTAAGTAGGACTTCAATTTCACTTATATTTATCACTTTAATCCAATCAATTATAGCAATACTCATTTGTGTTGACGACCAATATCCCTGTATTATTTTACAATCTCTCTTAAGTCGAGCCAAATGTATTATCATGCATAAATTCCATTCATGTAATAGGAGAATTGCAAATACACAACAATGCATAAGAATCAACAAACATAGATTAACGATTACATAAAATCATTGAGGTGTATCTCTATCCAAATGCAAGCAACAGCACTTGTACCTCTGGTATCTATATGGTTCTAAATTCATTCAATACATTGACCAAATAAAGAAAGTATTAAGATCAATAACGGACCCACAAATACAAATTCATTAAATCTTTAAAATATTCATTACAACGTTGTCCAGAAATTTATCTACTCATGTTTGAATTTTAAAGATTGAAGAAAAATGGGTTCGAAAAGGAAAAAAAAAGACAATAGTGCATGAGTGATTATTATTTTTTTATTTTTTTGAGAGATCTATCAGTCAAATAATTTCCCTCTTCCTGCCATGAACGCAGAATTTTCTTTCGTCAAAGAAAGTAAATTAAAGGTAAAGATGGGATTTTCCTTTTTATTCTTGCTGTCCCCACAAAAATTCAAAATGGGAGTAAAATTCATCTTCAGATAGGGCATGATTATATATTCTGATTCCTTAACAGAATCACGGTGGCATGCAGCAAAAGTATTGTAGGGTAAGAGACCGCCTCAAAAGAAAAGCTTATCTCTTGCTCTCTGTGTTCTCCCCACCCCAGTTCTCTTCCTCACTTTTTTACCTTGTAATCTTATATCAGTCACTCCATGCTATTCCTCAGCATGCCCCTCCACTTGCTCTTCCTTTAGACCAGAAACCCCTTTTTTGTTATTTTGTTTAGTACTCTTGTTGTAAGCCATAAAATGTGATTGTACGAGACAACAATAATTCGAAAGCATCATGCATATATACTCTAGGTGCATGGCTCACTTGGATTCATACAAAGTCTACTAACGGCCTTTTGTGATTTCAAATATGTGTACTAGAAGTTAAGGAATCCGTGGATTTTTCTCAATCACAATGTAATTTTACAGCCCATTTGGCAGGACTTCCGAAAAGTTAAAAGATGCTTATGAGACTGAGAAATTGTTTTTGAACATGTTTAGGTAACTTTCTAAGGTGTTTTGTCTTGCTAGAAGAGTTTTTAAAGGAAACTGATATAATATAGTTTTCTAGACAGTTCTTCCATGAGAAGCAGAAGCAAAAGCAAAAGTCCTGCCAAACGAACTCTTAAGATCGTTAAACCTCTTCTATTTTGTCCTTTGCATTTTTTCTTTGAGGTCGGGTAAAATTAGAACCATGTAAAAAGAAGGTTGCTATGGTCCCCCACAAGGATAGCACGCAGAAATGGAGAAATGGACCTTTGCTACTTTTTTTCTCCTGTCCTCATTAATTATCGATAAATACCTCCTATATATCAGTCACCAAGTGCCTTTTGTTCATCCTTTGTCTCTCTAACAGATTTACACACTCAGCCTGCTCCCACAACCGCCAACAAGGTGATGCAGAAAAAAATAAGTAGAAGGGTTGCCTTTAGTCCTGATGTCAATGATAAACCAAGAATCTATCCGAAACATGGCTGCCGAACTAAAGTTGATAGGAATAAGAAGAAGGTCATCGGAATAGGGAGTTTCAAACTTTCCCGAAGCTCACTAAGCTCCGGATATTCAGCTGCCGAATTCTTTATGCATATTGGAGAAAAGATTGCAAGAACTCTGCAGTTTGTGAGGTCTTCGCGTAAAGTTTCGTCTGCTAGTTTGGCAAGATCAAAGTCCTATGCTGAAACACTTGATTCTCAGAGAGCCGAGGCTATCGAGGATTGCATTGAGTTCTTGAATTCCTTTTCATCATTGAAAAGATCAAATTCAGTTAACAGTTCTTCCTAGAAGTGTACGCTGTAAGAAGAAAAAAATGTAAATTAAAGAGAACCATTCTGTTTCTACGTAGGTTATGGTAAAAAAATGTTAGAAATTTATAGAATAAAATTTTCTTTTAGTTGTTCTTGCTAGTGTTTTAAGTTTTGTAATCCTACCTTTACTTATTGAAAAAATTCATTTACAAGTTAAGTTGTTAGAGATGACAAACAAATGAGTGTCAGTTTGCATCCCAGGTCCAGTCTCGTGCTTCAAGCAAATGGCCCCAAGAACCATTTGATTTTCTTGTAGAAACCCAACTGACTGAAATTTCTTCCTGGATGATTTTAATCTAATGCATTTTTATTGAAGTTGTTCCATTGATTCACACTGAAAATATCTAGTACAAAATACACAAAACGAAGTGCATAACTTTAGGGACTGCTACTTTGAAAAATAGCAATTTTAGGAGAGAATCTCAAAAGCATCCTCCGCACTTGAGATGAAGCAGTTGCCTTCTCACTTATGGTAAGCATATTTGGGTGCATACTCCACACTGCTTTCTATTATCTCTAATTCATTAACAAATGTGAAAGAAGAGAATTACTTGGGGTGTTTGTGAAATCCATGTTGAACAAAGTTAATGAAGAACAAAAATAAAAACAACAAGAAGAAATCGTCAAAATGGAAGTTTTGAACAACAATTATGAATAGCTGTCCTCAAACAATATTTGCCACCACCGTATTAGAAAATAAAAATCAGCTGAAGCTTAGTCAGCCTGGTAGTCAGCAAGGCATGCACTGTCAAGTACATGACAAGCTGGACCACGGATGGAAGAATAAATCTAGAAGGAATTTGTATAGATTCCCTTGCTAGGCTGCTATATAGTTTCCGTTTAGGCTGATATTCTTTTCATTCTTTCTATATAGTGTAATCAATCTGTAAAAGGAGATACAGATGGAAGAATCAATATGATGATACAATTCTTCCAAAACTCTTGCACTCTACCTGCTTGATAATCTTCCTTTTCTTAAACACCGGGGTAAGCACTTGAAGCTTTTATGGCAAATAGTTTGTAGGAGTAAACAAACCTTAATCTAAGTTTGAATCAAGCAAACAAAACATGGAAAAATGAACTAAAGAACAAAATTATGAAAACTTGGTTTGATCTTAGATTTTGGATGTAGAGGAATCAATTTGATGTTTGTTATATATTTTCAATCATAAAAACCACTCATATATATAGAATTACAATCATCATACACGAAAATGTGCTAAAATCAAGACAGTGTGTAACCTTTCAAAATGACACCAGAATTCAAAACTCCAATAGGCGCCCGCCCAGTTCAACAATATGGTCACTGTAATTGCAACACAAGATTGAATGACTGCCCAGGTATGGCCTTCACCATTTTTTGTTCTCATTTTGTTTTTTCTTGTTTTTTTTTTCCTCATAGTTAATCACTTCCATCATTTCCAAGATTACTTCTCGTTGTTAATTTTAATAATATCCAACAATCGCCCACTTGTTCAAATATAAAATGAGTGCAAACTCAAGTTTAACGACACTTATGCATAAATCATGGATATCTTTCAATTTAAATCTAATCATATCCTACTAGTTGTTGTTTGCACTAATTCCCTTATGAGCGGTTCAGCCAAATTCTTATTTGACTTTACATAAATGAGTGAAGTTATTCCATCTTTGATTAATTTCCTCACGTAATCATGTCTTACATTTACCATTATACACTTCACTGTATACTTTAGCTTAAGTGGCTTGACTATCACACAAGATAGATATGGAATAAATATTCCTTTATCCCAATGGAATTTCATACATTAAATCCCTAAACCATTCAACTTTTTTTTTTTTTCGATTTCAGCCAATGCCATAAATTCTAATTTCATAGTTGAGTGAGTAATACATGTTTGTTTCTTGAATTTCCAAGAGATCGCACCTCCTCCAATGGTAAATATCCAACTTGAGGTTGATTTATTCTCACCAACCCTATATATCTAACTAGTATCGGTAAATCCTTCTATTATTACCGAAAATTTAGAATATTGGAGACTTAGATCCTTGAATTTCTTCAAATAACCAAAAACCCTCTTGATAGAATTCCAATATTCTTTACTTGGATTGCTAGTCAACCGACTAAGTTTACTAATTGCAAATGTTATGTTGAGTCTTGTACATTGCACATCATACATTAGACTCCCGATAGTACTTGCATACTCAAGTTGTGCTATAGCCCTTCCATCATTCTTTACAAGTTTTAAACTTGGATTAAATGGAATGTTAGCCTCTTTAATGTTCAAGTGTTTGAACTTATTCATCACATTAGACTCCCGATAGCACTTGCATACTCAAGTTGTGCTATAACTTTTCCATCATTCTTTACACATTTTAAACTTAGATCAAACGGAGTGTTATCCTCTTTAATATTCAAGTATTTGAACTTATTAATCACATTCTCAATATAATGTGATTGACTCAACATATAACCCCCACTAGTCTTGGTGACTTTGATACCTAGTATGGTATCTACTTGATCAATATCTTTCATTTTAAATGTGAAAAATAGAACTCTTTGTTCTTTTGTACCTTGCATTTGATTGCTTACGATCAACATGTCATTCACGTATAAACAAATGAACACGACATAACTATCACAAACTTTTGAATATAAACATTTATTAACACTACTATGTTTAAATCGGATGTGTTTGAACCACATTATTTTGAAAAAATGTATTCTGAAATAGTAGATTGACGGAGAATGTGTAGTTGAAAAAGAAGGAAAAGATATTGATGTGATAGAAAATATTATTTTATTAAAGAACGTGTGGTTGAAAATGAGTATAAGAATAAGAATAACAATTTTAATGTGTACCAAACATGGGCCAATAAACATTATTACTAAATCAAACTTTTCGTGCCATTTCTTTGGTGCTTTGTTTTTTTAACCCATATAAGGATTTTATTAGCTTGCATAATGTATCTTCATTTTCAGCAAGAACAAATCCTGCCGACTGTTCAATATAGACCTCCTTATCAAGATCCCCGTTTAAGAATACCGTTTTAACATCCATTTGATGTATATACAAATCATAGATTGAAAGTAAAGCGAATATAATCCTAATTGATGTTATTCATGCAACATGTGCATAAGTGTTAAAGTAATCTATTCCTTATTTTGTTGATATCATTTAGCCACTAACTTAGCTTTAAAAGTATTAAGAGTACTACGCATTGTACTTCCTCTTAAATACCCATTTGTAGCCTATAGGTTTTGATTTGATGGTAAATCGAATAATTTACAAATATTGTTTGACATTATTGAATCAATTTCATCATTTATAGCATCTTTTCAAAATGTGCTATCTCTAGATGACATTGTTTCTTAATAAGTTTTAGGATCGATTTCCACTTTAAGAATATACGGAGTATTTCTTGTGACACTCTTTTCATTTCCCCCAACTAAATAGAAAGAATTAAGTTGAGAGTTTAATTCATCCCTTCCTAGCATTTTCTCCTTTGGACCTCTTTTACTTCTACGAAGTTCATTTGTTTCAATATCCTTAAAAATGTGTTTCTATTTGTGATCTCGCAGAATTAGGAATCTCCACTTGAGGTTCCCTTAAAGAATCAGAAGGTAATATATTCTCAAAGAACTCTACTTCACGGGGTTCAATAATAACATTGGTTTCCAAGTTTAATAAACGATACGTCTTGCTATTTTGGGCTTATCTTACAAAAGCGCATTTGATTCCTCTAGGACTCAACTTAGTCCTTTGAGGATTCGTATTCTTAATATAAGCTAGACAACCTCACACTTTGAAATAGTCAATGTTCGATTTTCTCCATTTTCACAATTCATATGGAGAAATCATATTAACTATATGACATGCATTTAATAACTTAGATGAAAATTTTGCACTTAATAACATAACATTTATCATTTCAACTAGATTCTTATTCTTTCTCTTAGCCAAGCCATTTTTGTTCGAGTATTCTAGGTNACTATATGACATGCATTTAATAACTTAGATGAAAATTTTGCACTTAATAACATAACATTTATCATTTCAACTAGATTCTTATTCTTTCTCTTAGCCAAGCCATTTTTGTTCGAGTATTCTAGGTGCATTCATTGATGTATTATACCATGTTATGCACAAAATAAAAAGATTAAATTCACTAGAGAAGTATTAACATCCCCCATCACTTCTAAGAATTTTAATCTTTCTATTTAATTGATTTTCTACTTCGATTTTTTATATCTTAAACATGTTAAAGGCTTCATCTTTTTATTTCATCAATTAGATATAGCAAAACCTAGAACGATCATCTATGAATGTTATGAAGTATTTATTACTTCATCTAGTTAACTTTCCATTTGATTCACATATGTAGGAATGAATTAAGTCTAGCAAATTAGATTTCCTTTCAACAGTATGAAAAAGTTTCTTAATCATTTTAGATTTAACACATAATTCATATTTATTATATTCTATGTTTTCACATGAAATCATTCCGGTTTTAATCATTCTTCTTAAAGTAGAAAAGTCAACATGTCCTAGTCTATCATATCATAAAGAAATAGACTTAACAACATAATTTAAAAGTTTAGTTTTATTGATATTATTGTAGTACAAATTTTGACCATTCCATAACTAGAATAGTATTTTTCAACAAATACACCATTCGGAGAAAGTATAAGTTTCTCCAACTCATATGTGGACTTTATTTTCGATTTTCTCAACAAATCATCACTTACAAGATTTCTATTCATATTGGGTGCTTGCAATACATTTATTAATGTAATCTTCTTGTTAGATGTAAATTGTAAGTCTATGCTTCATTTGCCAACAACCTTTGATTGAACATCATTTCCCATTTGAATGTGTTTGTCATCCACTTCTTGATAGATTTTGAAAAGGGATCTATCATAACACATATTTATGGTGGCACAAGTATCATACCACCATCCTTGAACCTTTCCTTGAACCGAATTCACAATGCTCATGACAGCAATCATTCCCATCTTATACCCTTAACTCTTCATCTATGTGAAGATTCTTTTGATTCTCTTCCAAAGAATAATCTTGGGAACTGTAAAGAATACTATTCTTATAACTCTTCCATAAAGATGAAAATTTCGCAATGATTACACCAACTTCAAAGGTTCAGAAAGATCTATCTTCACGAAATTTATTTTATTGACAATGATTTGCAACTCATGGACTTGTCATAACAAAGGGAAGTTATCAAAAAATTTGAAATCAAAATACTTGGAAATAAGAAACTTTCTAGTACATTTCTCCTTGGCCTTGTATTTGATTTCCAATGATTCTCATATCTCTTTTGTCAATGTGTTATTTGTATAGAGATCATATAGGCGATCGGATAGAGCGTTCAGAATGCTTCATCTACATAACAATTCATCTTCTTCTCTTTTCTTCCTTTCCATTCTTGTTTCGTCGGTGTCATTTGAGGTTGGTTCCGGCAATGGAGCCAGGTCTAAATCCAAGATATAAAAAATCTTCAAAGTTGTAAGAAGAAACTTCAACTCGTTCTTCTATCTTGTAAAGTTCGACCCGCTGAATCTGTCAAACCTCACAAGGTCTCAATTCATCATTCTTATCGTAGCCACGATTGTTTCGTTCTCCATGTTGAAAGTATCATTTGAGATTATTGAAAAAAGTTCGTGAAGAACGAAAATAAAATTAGCAACAAGAAATTGTCAAAATGGAAGTTTGAACATGATTATGAATTGATGTCCTTAAATTATATTTGCTAACATCAAGGTAAGTGCTTGAAGGCTTTTATACCAAATAATTTGTAGGAGTAAACAAACATTAATGTAAGTTTGAATCAAGCAAACAAATCTTTAAAAAATGAACTAAAGAACAAAATTATAACAACTTGATTTGATCATAGATTTTGGATGTAAGGAAATCAATTTGATATTTGTGATATATTTTCAATCATGAAAATCACTCGTATATATAGAATTACAATTATCATGCACGAAAATGTGCAAAAATCCAGCCAAAAGGGTGTGAAACCCTTCAAAAAGACACTAGAATTCAAAATCCCAATGAACAAATTTTTGTATGGGGCGGCCCTAGCGCCCGCCCAATTCAACAATATGGCCATTGTAATTGCAACACAAGGTCGAGCGATCGTCCAAGCCATTTTTTGGTCTTCACTATTTTTTGTTCTCATTTTGTTATCACTTATCTCTCTCTTGATTAATCACTTCCAAAATCACTCATCATTGTTCATTTGAATAATATCCAACAGCACAAAACAACATTGGGTTAGACTATTAGTCCCTCTGTTTGCATGCATAACATTTTGATGTAAGACGAGTACAAACCTTCGGTTGAGAACCAGCATATCCTTAATTGATCACATGTTAAAAATATTTGTTGGGGGCATACGTACTTATGATGCATTCTATCCTTGTAATGCATCCACTACATTTCAGGCGTTACATAATAGCAAAAATAAAGAAATATAACAAAGCTCATGTTCGGCTCAGCTTAAGAATTTGATTAAAATTTAAATCAAAGTCAACAACTAATTTTACTACACAATTCATGATATTCATAACTTTTCAACTATGCATCTTATTCTCATCAACTTTTATTAAAATCTACTAAAAATTTGATTTTTATATTAACTAAGGCTAAATTTGAGGTTCTGCGTTTTGAATTTGGACTTCCATCTTAAAAACTAAATATTATCAAAATGATTAGTCCAAATTCTTACACATAGTGGTAGAGTCAATTAGGGGTGGGCGTGGGCGTGGGCGTGGGCGTGGGCGTGGGCGTGGTTGGGTCGATTTTTCCCCCAACCCATACCCAACCCAACATGGTCGATTTGTCTTAAATTCAACCCAACCCAACTCATGTAAAGATTGAAACCCAACCCACAC
>CAIGRS010152168.1:0-17346 GCA_903798395.1 Fraxinus floribunda | reverse complement strand
TGTAATTACAATTTCCATGCAGCTATGTTTTCTATACGATCATAGAAAACGTGCAAAATTAGATGCTTCTGTGTTGCCCTTTTTTTTTTTTTAACCCTTTCTGAATTCAAATCGAATTTCTTCCTATTAGCCCTTTCATTCCAGGTAATTTACCAAGTTTTGAGTTGGAAAAAAAATAATAATCCTAATAAATCAGCTGAAAATTAGAACTAAATTATGAAAGTTCCCTTAAGCAGAAACCAGAAACATTGATTGAGAAATCTTCCAATTCGAAAAGAATTACCCACACTAATTTAAAATTGCAACCAGTTGGTAAATTCTATTTCCCTCCAGTTCCTCCTTTTCCCCCCAGAAAACATATGCCCTTTTATGATCACCTGATCAAAAATTAGTAATTTCCACTTGACACAGTAAAAAAATTCTAAAGCCCTAATTAGTTTGTTGTTTGAAATCAAAATAAGAAAACAAATTATGTTATTACAATTGCACTTAGTGCGTTTGCATGTAGTGTAGAAAGTGGCAACTGAGTCAGTTTGCATGAGGCGATTTGCAGATTTTTTTTTTTATAATTATTGAATCAATCAAATCAATAAAAACAGCTAATTTTTTTTTGTCCATATATAGAACAGTGATATGTGAGTAGAATTCACAAATGAATAGTAATCCTCAAAGTCTCTCTACTCTGTAACATCTAAGAGAACCAATAGATATAAGGTTAAAATGAGTTTTATATAGAAAAGTTTTGATAGAATAAATATATTAAAATAATCCCAAAATTTATTAATATAAAAAAACTCCTTAGCATTAGTTAATTATCATTGGGGGGAAAAAAAAACTAACTAACTAACTGGTGCTCCGCAAAATACAGAGCAACTCCGCACAATATGGAGTTTCCACCTCACACGGAGCATTTGCTCTGGATTGTGTGAAGGATCCTCTGCACAATCAGGAGCAAATGGTCCGTGTACAGAGCACTGCTCCGCATCTAGATTTTTTTTTTTAACAAGTGCTAACAATAATTATTTCTATCTTGCTTGTATATGTTTAATCCTAACACACAATTACAAATAGCAACCAAACTCTCTATATCCTTAAATGCTTTGAAATTTAATCTTGAACATGTCCAACAAAAATAAAAGCAAAAATGATAATATTTATCCTAATACATGAGGAATTGAATACTAAAGAAGAACTTACAATAAAATGGAATGAGGGTTAAGAGAAGATCTCAAATTTGTGGAAACCAAACTTTCAGGATAGATCTCAAATATCTGGATTCAGGATTTCTTACAAGCTAGAGAAGATGGAATGAATATGAAATAATTTTCTTCAGAGTTTATGATTCAAGATGATAATGGAATAAAGATTAAGAGAAGATATCAAATTTCTGGAAACCAAACCTTCGGAATTTCTTATTTGTAAAATCCTAAATTTCTGGAAATCGAACCTTATTTCTTACAAGTTGGAGAAGATGGAATGAAATAATTTTCTTCAAAGTTTAGGATGATGATGAAGTGGAAAAAATTTTTGGAGGAAGATATTTTGAAAATATCAACTGCCTACAATACAAAAAACATTCATGGAGACCGACTACAAGAGAATTGATTCAGAATCAGAAGTCAATAAATTCGATTATTTTTATTTGTCACATATGGAACAATAATCTGTGAGTAGGAAATGCAAATGAATTGTAATCCTCCAACCCTCTCTTTTAAGAGAGAGTAGATTAACGTATTAAAGTCAATGTCATGTGATAGAATTAATATTCTTAAAAATTCTTTTGTGAATCTTCTATTTTTTAAGCGTCCTAATCATTTTTCCTTATAAAGAAGGTAATTGTTTGGACTAAAGTCATGCAAAATGTGGAATGCTATTGGCTGATGCTCGATAATGCAATATGTGGGAATACTGTTGGCTGGTGCTTGATAATACAAATTTGTGGAATACTATTGGCTGGTGCTTGATAATGCAGTATGTGGGAATACACGCAAGTGGACCTCAAATTAGATTATTATACGACAGAATCTTCTTTAGTACGTCTGGGTCCAACTGGCTTTTAACGGCCGTTTTAGGCCTCTTGTAGGAAAAACTGCACTCTTGGACCCTTATTTATTGCTCGAGAAGTAAGATGGTCCTGACCTCTTGAAAAAAAAGCAAGTTGTTCCCGATCTTTTATTATGATTGTAAAATCAGTCCTCAACTATGAAAGATCGTCAAATCATCCCTATAAACGAGATTCTTACATGGTGAGTTGGGATTCCGAGTCCCATGTATTTCCTTAAAAAAAAAATTAATTGGTGATTGTTAAGAAGTAAAGCAAAAGGAAATATAATTTTTAGTCTTTAATAAGACGTTTCGTCCCTTATGTAAGAAGTCCTGCAAGGGTTGTCTGAATATGAAAATCATATATTCATTAACACTTTCTTTCCATACACAAGTCGTCAATTTTAACTATAAGATAGGAGAATTTGAAAAATCGAGACATTCAGTCTTTCCAAACTTGGTGCATCGAGCATCAAAAAGTTTGTATAGAGAGATTACATGAACAAATTTTTTTCTACCACATTGAAGGAATGGGTTAAAATTGTGCAACGGTTATAAATTATTTAAGTTATAAATAAATAAAAAATAAATGAAATAAATTAATAATAGTTGTATATTCCTCGAAATGTGTATATAACAATGATTTGAGTATTTATAAACATGAGTTAAACATAGGCTAGAAAGGAAATGACTCGTGAATGATTTAACTCCTAGTTCTACTATTGTATCTCAATTACTTATATTCTCATCAATTGATTATGAAGGTGGATTTTGTTTTGAATTTCAGAAATTCCACTTTATCAAGTTGGATTTCATTTTACTTTTGTCGATGAGAAACTTTGAGAAGAAATAGTTTTATTAGGATTATGTAATAATTTAATGAATATTTGGACAATTTCCGTTATCGAGAACTACATTTGCAATTATTATGGTACCTTAGGATTAATTTGCTCAAATTTAAATCTTAGGGATCAAATAAGACATTGATGCTTCTAATTCATAACGGCGCCCTTCTGTCAATCTTGTGGCACATGATTCAATGCCACGTGTCCTGTTATTTTCAAATTCACACATGCATGATACATGGGTAGGACCATGTGTATGCATGCGTTCTGTCCAACCACATACATACATACATAACATATATCATATACATTCACACTGACACACACATATTTCTTGCTAATTTTGATTCCAAATTATAATTTATTTGGTGAAATAAATCTTAAATTCTCTTTTTTTGATATGGTGAAAAGATTTTCGATCATGTCCGTTATTTTTGCAAATATTCATGTAAAAAGTATAAATAGGGCTAATTGAGTTCTTGTTTAGCTGAACCCATATCTAAATCGAGATGGTTGGCTCACGATCATTTTTGGGAATTTTATCAATAGCATGTCGGTATAAGCTTATAAAAGGAAAACAAATTCGATTTAAACATTTTATTTTATTTCTTATATTAAAAATTTATTTATTTTAAATTCTCATTTAACCGTTAAATGTGTAACTTTTCTATTTCTAACTTTCACCAAAAAGGATAATTATTTTTCTTACTTAGGTAAATTAAAATCAGTTTTTAGCATATTTTGATAAAAGTTGATGAAATATATTATTGAAAATGATGAATTCCATAATATATATGATTAAAACTAAATATTGACTTTGATTTAAATTAAAATCTTGATTTTAACTCCATCGAGGGCTAAGTTTATTCATCACATCTTAATTATGAATATCTATCATTTAGACCCCTACATCATGATGAATTTTGAGTTGGTGTTAGGCATGCAGCTGTAACAAATTGCCACTCTCTACCGTTGACTATATTGCCCCTATAAACACCCCTTTATTATGGGCAATCTCGTCATTTCATATGAATTATAGATAGAATTCAATAGATATTATGTGGGTATAATTCATTTCAAATGATTTATGGAGAATATTAAATCACCTGTCGAGGCATAGTACTGTCATACTAACCCTCTCTTTGTAAGGGGAAATTGCAATAGGATCCCCAACCTTTAGACACTTACTGTCCAAATTTGATTATAGATAGAGATGGCAGTGGGGCGGGTTCGAGACGGGGCACCTCCACCCCACCCTGCCCCATCACGCCACTCTCCCACCCCGTCCCATCTTAGACGGGGCGGGGCGGGGCGGGTTCGGGGCTCGAGTTTGCCCCGTTTAATTTTTTTTATTCTTCATGGGGCAGGTTCAGGATGCTTCGGGGCGGGGCAGCGTCGCGTAGGGCGGGGCGGGACGGATTTTTTTGCCATCCCTAATTATAGGGCGCGTTAAATGTACTTGTCATGATTTTCTCCCTAGTTTTTGAGAAATCGAGAGAGTGGGCCACTTATCCCTTATTTTTGCAAACAAATCAGGAGAATCTCCATCGTGATTTTTCCACCAGATTGAGTCTTGAGATAATCTCATGGTAGCAGGTCTACGATTGAGATAGATATTTAAGTAGAGAAAAAAATGTCAAATTAATTAACATATTACTTCTAGAATAAGCTCATGTTTGACTGCTATTATTTTAAGAAAATGGAGTTTTAAGTAATGATCTTTTGAAGAATATGGTTAAAAAATAGAGTAAGTTTTGACTATACGTGCAAAATATTTTATTGTGTAAATTTGTGATTGAAAACGAATATGGGATTTAACGAGTTTTGAAATAATTGTTGTCAAAAAGGAGCTAAGTATAATCAATGAAATTATTTAATTTGTTTAGTACATGGTTAAAAATAACTCTTTTTCATGAAAATGTTATTTTTTTCTTTTTAAAATGATCTAACTAACATTAAGAAAGTACTCATTTGCTATTTGAAAAATTAGACCCGTATATTGGACAGTGATCGTTCGAAGGTCATTCGGTCACATATTGTCCCAAAGGTTCACGGCAATGTTACCAAAATTTAAAGGTTGGGGACTTTATTGTACTTTTTTAATTCATTTCGGACCCTGCTGCAAATTGCCCCTCTTTGTAACCTATATACATGTGGTTGGTGGGCGTACTTTGGTGAACAATGGGGTAACACTATCATACTTCTCTATGTTGGGGGAGCATATTTACTTGGCCCTATTTGAAACGTATTAAAATTTTCATTCTCATTCTTCTACTCATTTTTAACCACACATTCTTCAATAAAATAATATTTTTCATCACATCAATAAATTTTTCTTTTTTTTAATAACACATTCTCTACCAATCTACTATTCCGTAATACATTCTTTCAAAATAATGTGATTCAAACACACCCTCAATAAGCTCTTGCTATCGATTAAAATGCAAATTTTAATTTAAATAAAAACCAATAATTAATTTTAACTATATATTTTATAAATTTCACAACTTTTTAATCATACATTTCATTAACTTTTATCAAAATTTATTAAAAATTTAATTTTAAACCCCAGGCTAATTAAATGATTCATTTATTTGCGGCAAAATTGAAAAAGCAGTCCCAAAACTTATGCATTTATTAAATTGGTTCTCAATCTTTTAATAGAGATATTTTGACCCTTGATCTTTCAATGTTGCTGCATAGGAGTCTTGCAAGATGAATATTGTTCAAAGCTCTATTAAATATCACATAAAGGATGTGTGGTAAACCATTTTGAGGGCAAAACATAAATATTAGCCATGTTTGGCCTTCAAATAAATATGCAAAAAGGCTATCCAAATAAATTAAGAAAAAATTGTAGTCACGGTATCAAACCTTTCATTTAGTAACAGACTTGTCTAAACCTTTCATTTGTGCCACCCATGATACCAAACCCTTTAAAAAAAATTGTAGATCAAGTCCAAATTAACGATTTCTGTTTGTTTGACCACCAAAACCATTAGTTGACCCCAAAAATAAAAAATCTAATAATTTATTCCAAATAAGACAGACAATTTAGACATTACACATTTCCCCTTCAAAATCAACAAAAGAAAAATACTCATCTTCTCTCACCTTCCACCATTCATCCCCACCTATCCCTAAAATGGGAAAATCCATCTCTACCATCCCGTCTCCACCGTTTCTTTGTATGCTCACCTAATGGCTCTCAAGCCCAACGCAAAATCCAATCGAAAGACCCATTCGTCTTCACAATCACAAACCTTTCTCAGTCGCACCTCCCTAGGACTTAAAGATGATGATTTTCAAGATTACCCTTTTCTCTTCGCTTCTAAAACCAGCTCACGGACGCCACCTCTTAAACTCCATTGCTCAACCACCACTCATCCATCGAAAAAGCCTAAGAGTATGTTTGGTAGAGATTAAAATTGGATTAAAATTGAAAAACTAGTCGTTATTGATGACTTTTATTAGACGAGTGGGACCTAACAACGATTATATTTTCAATTTTAATTGGATTAAAATTGGTACTTAACAAGCTCTAAAAGACAAAATCCCAAAAAGGAAAATCGTAGGGAGGCAGATTTGGGTTGCGGATTGGACTCAATACAATCTACCCTTAAAATGGAAAAGTCCATCTCCACCACCGTGCAAAGTTGTCAAAACCAATTACATAATTTTTTTTGCAGAGAGATTAATTGATAACCACATATATCTTTTCACTACATTTTTCAAGTATTAAGCTCCTCTGCCTGGCCTGTAAAAGGTCTGATAGGGCCAACCTCTCACATGAGGCGGGTCCCGCATATTAAAAATTCACCCCAAAAATGAATAGTGATATGAGTACATAAAGGTACCCATAGCACTTGACATAATGGGCAAGTGTTTGCCCCCTATTGGAGGGTTCCCGGGGTCGGGAACCCTCCAATAGGGGGCAAACACTTGCCCATTATGTCAATCATTATGGAAAATGCTATGATTTCCCCTCCCCCAGGTCGGGAACCCTCCAATAGGGGGCAAACACTTGCCCATTATGTCAATCATTATGGAAAATGCTATGATTTCCCCCCCCCAGGTCGGGAACCCTCCAATAGGGGGCAAACACTTGCCCATTATGTCAATCATTATGGAAAATGCTATGATTCCCCCCCCCCAATATCCACCCCACCCTTGTTTGTGTGTGTTCGGTAGAACCCCTACCCTGTACACCAAGACAGACTCTTTTTCAATTGCAGGCTATATGTACCTGCTAGAAATTGTGATAATAGACGTTCAGAGAAAGAGAAAAACTGCAAGATTACTGTTGAAATAGAGAAAATAGGGAAAAATTATTGGCAAAGGGGAAACATGTTGGTGGGGAGAAAACTAATGCTATATGTATGTTGCATCCGATTGTCTGTTAATACTTCTTTGCACTGATGGTAGTTTGTAGATTTGATTTAAGATGAAGCTGATGATGGTTATTACTATACATTTTTCCAAATTGATAGTATAGAGAGAGAATGAAATATTAAATTGAAAAAGAGATTTCGACTTCTTGGGTGGTAGTGATTTCGACGGCGTTGCACGGTGCTATGGCAAGTGGGTGGCGGGGATGCGTTTTCCCATTTTAGGGTAGGGTGGGGGGTGGATGGGTTGAAGGAGGCAACCCTTTTCTTTTCTTCCAGTTTCATTTATTTAAATTTATATTATAAATAGTAAAGTACCATTTTACCCTTCTTAAATTTGTTCATAATTATATTTTGGAGTCAACTAAAGGGTCAAATGTCATCCATTTGAACTTCAAGTACAAATTTTTAAAAAGTTGGTACCATGAATGACACAAATGAAAAATTTGAATAAAGTCTACTATTAAATAAAAAATTTGGTACTGTAATTGTAATTTTCCCATAAGTTAAACTCTGAATCTTATGAGAATGAAAAATTAAACACACATGACAAGAATCAAGAAAAATAAATTCACTTATGTATTTTCATCAAAGCTTCTTCGATCAATTAACTTTGTCACGTGAAATTTTTTTAACCATCAGACAATCAAATCACATTACACGAGAAAAATTATTCATCAAAGTTATGAATTTCATGAAATGTGATTAAAAATAAACGTTCACTTTCACTTATATTGAATCCATGTCCTGAAAACCAATATTCTTTTGAGTTAGATCATCTTTCAGAAACATTATCTTTTATAACTTGCGAAACTTTCACTATATTCTAACAAAAAAAATGTTTATAGTTATACAAAGTAACACATCAAAAAAAGGAAAAAAATGTTTAATCCATACGAAATATTTAAGTTTTCCCTTAAACGAATTATGTCAGACTTATGATCGAACCACAAAAAAATTATTCTTTTTTCAATAGAAATTAATAAAAAGATGTAAGTAGCCTGCAGAATTAGAGACTAGGCCAAGAACGACCTACCTTACCCTAAATTTATACCAATGACCTTTTCTATATTGAGCTCGCCTGAATTTACACCTCTCACGATTTGCAAATCAAATTGGACCAGGATTTACACATCCACAAGATTCTGGGTTATTTAGTAAATATAAATAAACCAGGGGGCGAGCTGTGCAGCCTTTGTGCAATAACCCTCAATCCCCTAATATCACATCTTAAATAAAATGCATGCATACATAAAATAATAAAAAAATGCACATTTCAAATTCATACATATAGATACATATACATATACATGCTTATGTAAATACATATCTAATAAATGGGGTGTAGACTGATATCTCTTGAATCACTTTTACATATTTATTTACATTGAGATGGGTCAATTCAATTTTAATAGAAAGATCTAAATCCACTTTTTATTTCTCTTTGATTTTTTGTCGAAAAATACAATTTACATTTTCTCTGCACAGCTTTCAACCATTTAATATATCTAAATCATAATTTCGACCTATTTCAAATTATGGTTGGAGATGCTCTAAAATGTCCATGAACACTCATATATTCGTACATCATCGATAAATTGTATATATTTCACAACTTCCAATTTAAATTTGGAACAACTTTTGGACGGACGCTTGTTTTAGTAAATTTATGTTGCCATGATCTAATTAACACCTGTACTTATTATGTGTTAAGTATCGATGACATATCATATTGCACTCGTTCTCCTCTCAGCCCCATCCTCATTTCTAACATACGTATAGAAAAAAATTGACATACATACATATGTACATTAGACACATACATACATATACACATACATCAACAAATGCACATTTCCAATTCATTCATTTGAGAGAGAGAACGAAATGAGGAAAATATTCAATCCGATCCAATACAATTTTGACGTCCACCATAAAACTTCCATATACATATATGCGCACTCTCTCTTCTCCGACCATACTTTCTCTCTCTAAAAAGTAAAGCTCAGCTGCTCAATAAAACTGTGTTCTTTTTCTCTCTCTAGTTAATCAAGATTTACGCAAGGACAACTTCGCAGCACAGATATTATCTTCACTTGTATGTTTTCATTTGGGTTTTCCAAGAATTGGTTAATTTGATGGTAAGGAAGAAGAGTAGTGGGAGTGTATTAATTCCATTTTAGTCATTTTAAGAGACCCAACTTTTAAATCCTGCTCTGGTAAGGCTACTTTTCATTTTGCTGATTTCTATTTTCAAAACTAATTTAATGTATTTTGGTCTAAAATTTTTGGGAAAATATGTGTTATGTATATATGAACCAAATATATGTACATTTCCTATAGAATATTGTTGCATTTGATTTTTGGATTTTTGGATTTAGGGTTTCTTTTTAATTGATTCTTTTATTTTAATAAATATCAAAATAATTGTTCATGAAGTTCAATTTTTGCAAATTTTTGTTCAGAAAAGCTTCAATTTTTCTGAGCTAGAGCATATGTTTTCTTTTGTGGAACATGGTTTTATTTTTAAGATATGCTCCCTCTGTTCAGTTTTGTTCGATTCTTCTTTTCCTTTAATTTTCGCTATAGGGTGAAATTTAGAAATCTGGCTTAAACATTGACTGTTTAATGCAGGGATTGTTGAGAAGGATGGCGAAAGATTATAACTTGAGAAGAAAATAATGAAATTTAGGTTAATAGTGAGTGCTTTAATCTTTATCTTGAATTTTTCAGAACAAAGTGCAGTAAATTCTACACAAGGTTTATCTTTTTATTATGTTGCAGAAAGAACATTTTCATAATTCTGATGTTGGTTGGGTATTTCTAGCTAATTTATATGCTGTCTTCAGCATTTTGTGCAATTTGTAAATCTTATTTTATGTACTGTGAAGGTGGGGTGTTAAGATTTAATGTTACTTTAGGCAGTATAGTGGACTGAGGTTTTGTAGATTAGATTCTGTTGTTTTTGGCCAAAAATGGTGCCTCAAGGGCCTCCCAATCAACAAGGCGGATCCCAGCCGATTCCACCATCCCTGTTGAGATCAAATTCTAGTTTGTTGGGAGGTCAACGGGGTGGTATTTCTTCACAGAATGCGTTCCCGCCTCTTGTAACACCGCAGAACCAATTTAGCATGAACATGTTAGGGAATGGGCCCAATGTTTCTTCTTTGCTCCATCAGTCATTTGGTAATGGTGGTCCAAGTTCTGGCTCCCAGCGGGGGCTAATTGATAACGGGGCTGAGACTGATCCACTCTCGAGCGTAGGCAATGGGATGGGATTTAATCAATCTTCTTCATCTTGTATGTCTTCATCTATCACAATGAATCCAAACTCATCTGGTCAAGTTCAAGGCCAGCAACAATTGCCAACCACTTCCAGCAATCAGATGTTGATAGACCAAAAACAAGTCCAACAACTTGATCCTAACAATTTTCAGCATAATCAGCAGCAGTTTACTGTTCCCGGGAACCCCCAACAAAAACAGCAGCAACAATTTCAAACAATGCAATCTGGATTAGGAGGTGTTGGACCCGTTAAGCTAGAGCAACAAGTGATGCATGATCAAACATCACAGCAGTTGCATGCTTTGCGAAATCTTGGTACTGTCAAATTGGAACCACAACAATTATCAAATATGAGAAGCTTGGCGAATGTCAAAGTGGAACCACAACATTCAGAAGCGTCTTTGTTTTTACAGCAGCAGCAGCAGCAGCAACAGCAGCAGCAGCATCAACAGCATCAGCAGCATCAACAGCATCAGCAGCATCTTCTGTCCAGACAGTCATCTCAGGTGGCTGCAGCTGCACAGATTTTGCATCAACAGAGGCTCATGCAAATCCAGCATCAGCAACAACAGCAACTCTTGAAGTCTATGCCTCAACAAAGATCTCCAATGCAAGCACAGTTACAACTTCAGAATTTGCCCATTAGGTCTCCAGTCAAACCAATATACGAGCCTGGGATGTGTGCCCGACGACTGACACATTATATGTATCAGCAACAACACAGACCTGAAGTAATATATAGATATATTTTTAAGGAGAACAAGAAAAATAAGTTGCGAAAGTGTCTTTTGTTTGACATTTTGGTTTGCCTATGATTGAAAATTCTGCTGACTTATTTTGTAGGATAATAATATCGAGTTCTGGAGAAAATTTGTTGCAGAATATTTTGCACCCAATTCCAAGAAAAAGTGGTGTGTTTCTATGTATGGAAGCTGCCGCCAAACTACTGGAGTTTTCCCCCAGGTTTGTTGCATCGTAGACAATTTCTAACTTCAGCAACTGTCCTGGTCCAGTGTGCAATTATTAATACTTACACATTATAGCCTAGTGCTTGTAGCCTACAATCTATATTTGTTATGGCTCTCAACGTGTGTGGTTTACCTATTATTGTGTGATACTGGGATCTGTGATGTAATCATTTTATACTTGTGTGCAGGCTGTTTGGCACTGTGAAATATGCAACCGAAAACCTGGTCGTGGATTTGGTACGTTTCCTTCTGCCTTTGGAGACTTGATCTTGCTAACAGCTGATATGATGCTCTTTTCCCAGTTTTTATTGCTTTCCGGGGTCATTATGGATGGGACACGCCTAACTTCTCTGTTTATTTTTAGAATTTCCATTTAGAAGTTTTAAACCAACCCCAACCCAATGAAGATGGGGAAAGAAGAAGAAATAAGAAAGTAGATAAATGAATAAAAAAATACTTCATTGTCTAATGTTTGTTAATGTCTGTCAGAGGCAACTTTTGAGGTCCTTCCAAGACTATTCAAAATAAAGTATGATAGTGGTACGTTGGAAGAACTACTCTACATTGATATGCCTAGAGAGTATCAGAATTCATCTGGGCAGATTGTTCTAGACTATGCAAAAGCCATTCAGGAGAGCGTGTTTGAGCAACTTCGTGTTGTTCGTGATGGACAACTTCGAATAGTATTCTCTCCAGATCTCAAGGTTGCTCTATGAACAAATGGTTTTGTTTTAGTTTTTTTAGATTCGCAGAGCTGCTATTTAAGAACTGCTCCTTCAATACTTTATCAGATATGCTCCTGGGAGTTCTGTGCTCGGCGTCATGAAGAGCTTATTCCCAGAAGATTGCTTATACCGCAAGTCAGTGATTTAGAACTCGAATTTGAAATTTAACTGCTGTTTTGATTTAATATGTGCTTTTATGAAATTTTGGATCCATCCAGATTGATGATATCACCGTTTTAGATATTGATGTCTTGGGAGCACAAATTAACGAAAAATATTCTGAATTAATGCAACAATAGTAATATAGTATTGTAGAAAAGAGTTTCAAACACATTCCAAAAATAATAACACCACGTCGACATTATGGATAAGATGTTCAGCCTCATCATTGATCAACCTATATTTTCTTCCCTTTAAATTCGGTTTAGTAGATCTATTAACTTTCTGATTTCGAAAACTTCATCCCATAATCAAAAGAGTTTTATTGGAGAAAATCACCTGCAACATTTTAAGAACTAAAAGCCATCTTTAATGAGAGTAAAGATTTTATGCCTAGGGAGTAGAAAAACCACATCATATCACAATTCTTAGGTGAAATTCTTACATAAACACGCATTTGATACTGGGAACTGTCAAAATTCCACGACAAAACTGTCAGATAACAAGAAACTCAAATGGAAATGAAGCTCTAAATTCTTTTGTACCTGAACGGGAGCTTGAGGAAAGCGATTCTCTCCAATGACATTGCAGTAATGGCGGCATTTATTGTCTTTAGAACATTTGTTCCATTAACTCATCATTTCTCTGATCAATTAAACAGAAAATCTCATTCAATTCTTTCGGTTCCAAAAACTTTCAGTTTCATAAAAAAGTTCTTCAGTAAAGCAAAGAAGAATATAAAATACACTGAAATTGGGAACTAGGGCAGACTTGATTAATAGAAAAAAGTAAATATGAGAGGAACATTTGTTATAAGTAAAAATTATAAAGATTAAAATTTAATAAGGTTCATTGAATATTATAAAGATTAAAGAGTTATTGATATTTAATTGAGAGGAGAAGGGGATAGGGTGGAATACCCAAGTTTCTAAAGAGCATGCAGGGAAATGAGAGCAGCAGGCCCTGGCCAGATGAGCTGGAGACAGAAGAGAAGCCTGGTGACAGCGAGAGGGTTGAGTATTAAGCACCTAGGGTTCTTCGCCACTGTTTGGAAGTGGTGAATTGGGAATTGGGGGAGTTTTCGGGAGTAGGGGAAAGAGGATGTACTTATGAGAGGTTGAGACTTGAGAGTGGGCACATTGATTTGTTAGCAAAAAATAAATAAATTCAGCAAACCTGGGGACATGTGCCCACGGTCCCCTCTCCGCCATTGGATACAATCCCGAGAATATAATGCTACTTTTTATTTTTACTCTGTACTGCATGTATTCCCCTTCCAAAACCTTTTGTAGTTTGTAGGTGCATCTTTTTACTAAAGTCGTTCGATGTTTCCTCTGGGGTTAGAGAATTTTGGAAGTCTGTTAATTGGTTTCAGTTTTTGATCATTATGGGACCACTTCTGCCTTTCGATTTTCAGCTCTATTATTTATTTGATTTTTTCTGCCTGATTCAGGGTGTCTGTTTCCCGTGTCTTACTACTGTATATGTGCTCCTTGTTGTAATTATTATCTCGCTTTATCGTACCCTGCAGGTTAGCCAACTTGGGGCTGCTGCCCAAAAATACCAGGCTACAACTCAGAATGCTTCATCAAATACTGCTTCTCCTGAGCTACAAAATAACTACAATGTGTGAGTACTTGTTTCTTGCATTGTGTTTTTAAAGTGGCATGAATCTTCATAAAATGCAAATGTGATAAATGTGTATATTAATTTTGAAAATGAGCGGTCCTTCTGGTGCTTTTGTTAAGAAAAAACACTACCATCTTTCTGAATGTGAAGACTTTATTCCAACCTTTTCTCTCACATGCAGTCATGCACAAAAACCAACTGAATATAATGTACTTCGTGGAACATTAGGTAGATATGTGCACTCATATACACCCGCACATAGTTTCATGCACGTAAATGTATATATATGCGTATGCATTATGATATGACTTCAAAGGGATGCCTAAAGTTGCCAAGTCTGCCTACACACCGTGGTTCCGTATCAACATGCATTGAGAACACCTGCTCTGCATCTCTGGACACATCTCGCTTTACTTTTTTATTTGACTTATATTCTCTGTAACTATCTGGCTCAGCAAAAATTTTCTGTTGTGAATGGGGTCTTTGGAGAATGTCCAGTTCTGCCTTGTGTTCAAGGTCAATGGATTATGCTGGTTGCCGACAGTTTTTGAGACATGCTATGTTCCAAGTATTCTTAATTTTTATGATTTTTGAGCCAACAAAAGTTATTTGTGCGACTTTTTGTAAATTAAAGAGCAAGGAGTTGTAAATTAAAGAGCGAGGAGGATTAAGATTTACATCTAGTGGTCGCTGCATGCTGTCTTATTGACAGTGCATGAAAATATTTTCTCCTTTTCGACTACCACCCTTCTTAACAAGGTCAATTCAGCTGGTGTACGCGTAGTTTCTTGCCTGTCAGTGGGTAATAGCAGTGCTAGATCATTGAGTTGAATTTAGCCTATGGAAAAATGGTATTTGGCTTTACAATTATTTGCGCAAGGGAATAAAAAATTATTTGGGAGCAAATTTATATTTCCAAATTTGTTTGTTTGTGAGCTTTTCTACGGGTTGACATATTTATAAATTGCTATTTTTTTCGGTTTTCCATAGCAATGTCTGGGATATTAATTTGAATATGCAATTGTTTCCATCATTGAAGTTGTCACATACCTTTAATGCTTGTGAAGGAAACTTTAAAGCAAGGGTTACGAGAGCTATGTGTGTCTGAGAGTATTTGAACACAACATATTTTGCAGTATTTTGAATGTAATATGGTGGCAGGGAATTGAGGATCAGTGTGTGTTTATCCAGTCGATATATTTATGAAATGTTTAGTGATTAGTATATTGTAATTATCCAGGTTTGTTGCTTCAGCTCGTCAGTTGGCCAAATCTTTGGAAGTCCCATTGGTAAATGAATTGGGATATACAAAGAGATATGTCAGGTGCCTACAGGTAACATACTCTTTAAATTAGTCAATTCCTGCTTTCAGTATTGAAAATCAGTGAGTGACTTCAGCAACCATCTGCCCATATATGGTAGAATTGAGAGAAACATTGAGAATAGTCCATAAAGATTAAACTACTGATTTTCTGAATTAGAATACAATTTGATTAAGTAGATCCTGATTTTATGATTAGTCCTTCGTGACCAGATTATTGGATGAGTACTTCACGGATCTTGAATACAAAAATTGCAATAATAACTTGATTATACTCTAAATGACTTCCATATCTTTGTGTACGGACAAAGGGTTTGTTATCCAAGATATCAACGTGTTAAGTTCTTTCACTACTATGTTCTATACCCGATTTATAACTAGAAAATTTATCCGTCCCCGTTCTTAATAAAGCTAGAATCCTGGAAATGAAAAATGCCAAAATAGAATTAAGACTTATATTTGAAATGCCAAAAAAATATCATATTTGTAAAGCAAAAACATAGACACTCTTATGAACATGGAAAATACTAGAATAATACCAATGATGCGTTTTACTGGTTATGGTAGCTATATTCTTCTCATCATTTATTACTATTGCTTCTACATGATCGTCCCTTTGATTTGTCTCCTTTTATTTTCGGAAAATAATATTTCCTTGTGAACACTTCAGATATCGGAAGTGGTGAATAGCATGAAAGATTTGATTGATTATAGCCGTGAAACTGGTACTGGTCCTATGGGTAAGCATAAAATTTTCTTTCTTGGTTATTTCTGCATGTTTATTTCATTTCATACAAGGATGGGCGTAAAACATAGAATGTTGGATTGTACATTTTCTTAAAGGAGAAAAAATGATCATGTCCATGAATGGTACTATTATCCTCTATAGGAAGTAAATGAAGAGACTATAATAACAATGGCTTGAACAATTCCATTTCATGCACCGACTGGTAAGGGTGAATGGTAACCATAAAAACTGAGAGCAAATATGAAATGTGAAGGGATGATCAGAAAATAGAAGATTATCTCTTGATTGATGGTGCGTATGTCCCTTGATGGAGCCAAATGGGAAAAACTGGATTTATAATACAACCTTTGACAGAAAGGATGAGGTGCAGTTGAATATTTGGAAATTTTAGCTATAATTTAGGAAAACAAAGAGAGAATATCTCCTCTTAATTGACAATTATAAATAAACCAGAAAATGTTAGCAAAATTGATATTAACAAGAGGCAGTGAAGATGTGTATGAAGCCATATTTACCAAAATCGGACCAGACATCCAGTCCAGCCAGTAAACCAGAATCGGACAGTAAGTCATATTTACCAAAATCGGACAGCTTTGCATTATACCCCATCGAAACCTTTAGAACCAGGAGGGTTTGACGAGAATCCCAGACCGGTTTGGCCAAACCAGCCCACTACCTAATCCCTTTAAGAAAAATTCAGTTGAATTTTGCGTATTCCAGTTGATAGATTGCATCATGGCTTACAAGAATGACAAAGCAAGTTTCTCTCTCTCTCACACACACACACACACATTATAATTGTGTAACGTCATTATTACCACAAATAGAGAAGGAAACTTGTGTATAAAGCATCCCGGGCAATGTGCGCAAAAGAGTATTGGAATCAAACTATATCAATTGTTTTATAGATCGTTCAGGTCCTTCATAGAGGTGTCAATCCGGGTGGGCTGGGCTGGGCCGGGTCGGCCCATGAATATATGAGCCCGGTAATGGCCCGCGTGAAAAAAATCCGCCGCTAAGGGTTCCGAGTATTCCCACAAATTTTGGACTACAACCTAGACTCGCCCGGTGACCCATTCGGGTTGAGCCCATGCGGGTCACGGGTCGCGGTTTGTTTCAGTTTGACTCGTATGATTGTATAAATAAAATTATAAAAATATAGAATTTTTCATATTTATAGCAAAGAATATTTTTTTTTTTAAATGTAAACTAAGAATTGAATAAAATGATAAATT